>JASVEL010003247.1:0-73499 GCA_032618575.1 Nicotiana noctiflora
GCTGGGACTACCAATGAAACTGCGATTTTTTGCTGTTACTGTTGCTGCTGTTGCGGTTACTGCTTGCTGACCTCCTTATTATACCGGGGGGAATGTAAAATGAAGAAGTTATTCTAAGCTATGATTCTACAATTACAATTATTCCTATCCTAGCTTTTGTTTGCTTCTCCTTGTCTCTTTTTCTTTGATTTTTTGAGATGCTCACTCTCCTTTTTTGTTGATTTTCTTTCTTGTTTTCCTCTTCTTTTTTTTTTTTTTGATTTTCAATGGTACTTCTTGCCCTCGAGCTGAACCTGCTCAAAACAAAAACAACAAACTACTTTTTTTCTTTTTCTGCCCCAGTGTGGGCTTTTAGCTATATAAACCATGATGTGCAGAAATATATTCCCGTATTTGAAGGTGGGCGCCTAACGGAAATTAAACGTGCAATGCGATGCAAAAAAGTATTCCCGTATTCGAAGGTGGGCACCTAACAAAAATTAAACGTGCAATGCGATGCAGAAAATTATTCCCGTATTTGAAGGTGGGCACCTAACGGAATTTAGACGTGCAATGCGATGCAGAAAAGTATTCCCGTATTCGAAGGTGGGCACCTAACAGAATTTAAACGTGCAATGCGATGCAAAAATATTCCCGTATTCGAAGGTGGGCACCTAACAAAAATTAAACGTGCAATGCGATGCGGAAAATATTCCCGTATTTGAAGGTGGGCACCTAACAGAATTTAAACGTGCAATGCGATGCGAAAAAGTATTCCCGTATTCGAAGGTGGGCGCCTAACGAAATTAAACGTGCAATGCGATGCGGAAAATATTCCCGTATTTGAAGGTGGGCGCCTAACGTAAATTAAACGTGTAATGCGATGCGAGAAAATATTCCCGTATTTGAAGGTGGGCACCGAAGTGAAATTAAACGTGCAATGCGATCGAGAAATATATTCCCGTATTCGAAGGTGGGCACCTAACGAATTTAAACGTGCAACGCGAATGCAGAAAATATTCCCGTATTTGAAGGTGGGCACCTAACAGAATTTAAACGTGCAATGCGATACAGAAAAGTATTCCCGTATTTGAAGGTGGGCGCCTAACGAAATTAAACGTGCAATGCGATGCAGAAAATATTCCCGTATTTGAAGGTGGGCGCCTAACGGAATTTAAACGTGCAATGCGATATGCAGAAAATATTCCCGTATTTGAAGGTGGGCGCCTAACAGAAATTTAAACGTGCAATGCGATGCAGAAAATATTCCCGTATTTGAAGGTGGGCGCCTAACGGAAATTAAACGTGCAATGCGAATGCAGAAAATATTCCCGTATTTGAAGGTGGGCGCCTAACAGAATTTAAACGTGCAATGCGATATGCAGAAAATATTCCCGTATTAGAAGGTGGGGGCCTAACAGAATTGAAACGTGCAATACGATGCAGAAAAGTATTCCCGTATTTGAAGGTGGGCGCCTAACAGAATTTAAACGTGCAATGCGATGCAGAAAATATTCCCGTATTAGAAGGTGGGCGCCTAACAGAATTTAAACGTGCAATGCGATACAGAAAAGTATTCCCGTATTTGAAGGTGGGCGCCTAACGAAATTAAACGTGCAATGCGATGCAGAAAATATTCCCGTATTTGAAGGTGGGCGCCTAACAGAATTTAAACGTGCAATGCGATATGCAGAAAATATTCCCGTATTAGAAGGTGGGCGCCTAACAGAAATGAAACGTGCAATGCGATGCAGAAAAGTATTCCCGTATTTGAAGGTGGGCGCCTAACAGAATTGAAACGTGCAATGCGATGCATAAAAGTATTCCCGTATTTGAAGGTGGGCGCCTAACAGAATTGAAACGTGCAATGCGATGCAGAAAAGTATTCCCGTATTTGAAGGTGGGCGCCTAACAGAATTGAAACGTGCAATGCGAATGCAGAAAATATTCCCGTATTTGAAGGTGGGCGCCTAACAGAAATTAAACGTGCAATGCAAATGCAGAAAATATTCCCGTATTTGAAGGTGGGCGCCTAACAGAAATTTAAACGTGCAATGCGAATGCAGAAAATATTCCCGTATTTGAAGGTGGGCGCCTAACAGAATTTAAACATGCAATGCGAATGCAGAAAAGTATTCCCTCAGCCTGAGGACTGGGGAGCAGATTTTAAAAGATGTTACCTTCCTCTTTTTGGTATTTTCTTTTTACCAACTTATCTCTTGCCTGTGAATTTCTCCACTTATTCGGCAGACTTTCTCTTTTTGGTATTTTAAATTTTCCACATTGGTCACATTCACTTTAAAGTGATTAGTGACGGTTTGTTCCTGCATGAAACAAAATTTATTAGATATAAACTGCTGGCAACTGGCATCTGCCGTCCCCACTTCTTATTGCTTCCTTTGTTTTTGCTTTTTCATGTTGCATGGCTCTTGACTTCTCGTCCCTTGCAGACTCTTTTTGTATTTTTCTCATTTCTCCATTTTTGTTTTGTTTTCTTTTTTCTTTGGCCATGTTTGCCAAGCTTCTTTATTCCTTTCCCCAATCTTCTATCCTTTCTGATCCAGTATTGTTTCAACTTCCGTTATCAGGAGCTGGTAGTTATGTGACGACCCGGCCCGTCGTCACGGGAATTACCACCCCGTTATGTTGTAATTACATAATTCATGCTTTTATATAAGTGTTAGAATCTATCGGGGGAGTTAGGAGTGAAATTTAATTGGAAATGAGGCATATAGCCTTTTTGAATGAAACTTGAATAAGGAAAGTCAACCCGGAGTTGACTATTTGGTTAGAGGGCTCGGAATCGGATTCTGATGATTCGGTTAGTTCCGGAAGGTGATTTACGACTTAGGGGAGCGATCGAAATTGAATTTGGAGGCCCGGTGTAGAAATAGGCTTGAATTGGCTAAGGTTGAATTTTGGCGGAATCCGAACGGTAGGTGAGATTTTGATCCGGGGGTCGGAATGGAATTCCGACAGTTGCAGTAGCTCCGTTAGGTGATTTTGGATATGCCTGCAAAATTTCAGGTCATTCGGAAGTCGTTTGATCGGGTTTAGGATTGAATGTTAGTTTTGAAAGTTTTGAAGAAACTTAGGCTTGAATCCGTGGTTAATTGGTGATTTTGATGTTTAGTATGGTGTTTTTATGATTGGAACAAGTTCGTATCGTGTTTTGGAGTATGTTGGTGGCTTTCGTTGGGGTCCCGGGGGCCTCGGGTTGATTTCGGGGGTCCAATCGGACCATTTCTTCTATTTTTGAACTGCTGTTGGCTGTTGGTTTTGTTGCAGACGGATGCTCTATGCGATCGCATAGGGTAGATGCGATCGCATAGAAGGATGGAAGTGATCCCAGAGTTGTTCTATGCGATCGCGTAATAGGAGATGCGATCGCATAGGTATGGAAACTAGCACTATGCGACCGCAGGGTCATTTGTGCGATCGCATAGAAGAAATTGGAGGGGTGAGAAAAATGTTCTATGCGATCGCATAGCAAGGGGTGCGATCGCATAGGTTTGTCGGACTGTGCATTGCGATCGCATAACCAGTGTTGCGATCGCAGAGAAGAAAAGATGAGGCCTGGAAGGTTGTGCTATGCGATCGCGGGAGAGCATTGCGATCGCATAGAAGGGGAAATTGGCAGGAGGATTTAACTCTATGCGATCGCATTGGGTCATTGCGATCGCATAGAAGAGATTGTTCTGGCAGTGAATTAAATTACAGAACAGAGAGGTCGCGGGTTCATTAACCCAAAACCCCATTTTTGAGTTCCAAGAGGAGAAACTCACGGGAATTGCTGGTAATTCATCGGGGATTCGTTGGAGGTAAGTTTTGTGGCTTAATTACATCATTTTAGCATGAAATCCTTGGTTAAATCCCTGTAAATGGAAGATTTAAGGTGGGTTTGAGCCCTAGGCCTAAATTTAAGAAAAACACTGATTTGAGTGGGCAAACGAAGTCCGATTTTGGTAAATTTTATATGCCTAGACTCGTATCGAGATGAGGATTCCGAATATGTGATTTTTGTAATTTTTCGACAAGTGTACCAAAAGTCGGGTTTTATCAACTTGTGGGTTTTGATATAAATTGGGTTATTTCGAATGAATGTCGTGAAATTAGCGTATATTGATGCATTTTCTATAATTTTGAGCAGAGTTGGCATCCGAGGAGATTGATTTGCGAGGCAAGCGCAAGGCGGATTGAAGCTTCTACCGGTTCGAGGTGAGTGGTAGTAGTAAACAATGCACTGAGGGTTTGAAACCCCGTACTAGCACTTTACAGTGCTATATTGAGATGAGACACGCGTTCTATGGCGGGCGTGGTAACATTGTGATAGGGGTTCGGACTTAGTCCTTCCCGGCTAATAGAATACTGTGTTGTACAACTGTTAATGAGGTTATAACTGTACCATTGGGCTAATAGCCATGTTTGGGGCCTTGTGCCGATCTGTAGAGCATTAGGGAACCTATAGAGCTAGGTGACCTTTACATCGTGTTGGAAATATACACTCAGCCATAGCTCTAGCTGCATAGCATATTATGAGCCTGTACTAGATGTGTACATTGAGAGAGATTATCTAGGGTGGAATTCCCTGTTCTAGCTGAGTGGGCCTGAAAGGCCAAGTTTATACCTATTGAGATGAGATAGGGTCGAGGACCCACTATGAGATGTTATATTGGGCCTGAAAGGCCAAGTCTATATTAACTGAGACAGGGTCAAGGACCCATTGTGATATATTATATTGGGCCTGAGAGGCCAAGTACATACTGACCGGGATAGGGTCGAGGACCCATTATGAGGTATTATGTATATAGATACCTATTTTGGATCGGACTGCACGCCGCAGTAATATACATGTGATATACATGTAATATACATGTGGGACGGACTGCACGCCGCAGTATTATTGCGCTTGGGCTGTAGGAGCCCCTTCGGAGTCTGAGTCTGCACACATTCTCAGTGAGCACCGCTGGTATATTATGGGATCGGGCTGCACGCCGCAGCAGTATATATGTTGGATCGGACTGCACGCCGCAGTGATATATGGTGGACCTGGCTGCACGCCATAGCACCATAGCGCTTGGGCCTAGGGAGCCCCTCCGAAGTCCGTATACACCCCCAGTGAGCGCCGTCGACGTTAAATGGAGCGGGCTGCGCGCCGCAGCAGTATATGTATGGGAGCGCGCTGCACGCCGCAGCATTATACTTAATCATACCCTACTAGTTACTTAAATACTTATACATTATAGACATAAGTATGTGTCTTTATATGTTGAGATGGCCGTACACCGTAGGGGTACGAGCGAGTGTTAGTTCAGTGTGGAAATCTTGTAGAGATAAACGTAGATTGGAGGTTGCCTTAGAACTGCTAAGTGATAGCACAGGAGTTCTTACTTTCAGTTATTATTTATTATTGTTACTCACTGAGTTGAAATATACTCACCCCACTCCCCTGCACTTTTTGGTGCAGATACACAGGTGCCCGAGAGCAGTTGAGACATTTTAGCTGCTGATCCATATCTACTTTTGCGGAGATTACGAGGTAGCTGCCAGCATCCGCAGAGCTTGTTTTCTCCTTCCTTATCATCTTGTTGATTTCCTATTTGTCTAGACTTGGTTGTATTAGGATGCTATTCTGTAGAGGCTCAGTCTCGTGACACCACGATATGTTGGGACCGTATTTTGTATGTTTTGACGTTTCGGTTATCACCTGTTATGACTAACTACTGTTTAAGTTTAATTTATTTAATAATTGGCTGGTTAAAGGGATAATATGGTCGGGCTTGCCTAGCATTGTGTTGGGCGCCATCACGACCAGGGTTTGGGTCGTGACAAGTTGGTATCAGAGCCTAGGTTAATAGGTCTCGCGAGTCATGAGCCGGTTGGTAGAGTCTCGTGGATCGGTGCGGGGACGCCTGTACTTATCCTCGGGAGGCTGCAAACCTTTTTAGGAAAAGTTTCAATTCTTGGAATTCTTGTCGTGCGATTACTTTTGACTTGAACTGAACTTTGACATTCTATTCTCTCGCGGATGGCGAGAACTCGATCATCCGGACGTGGAGGACGACCACCACTACCACCTACTAGAGGCCGTGGACGCGGTCGTGGTCGAGGCGGAGTTAGGGCAGCTGAGGCGGCGCCAGCTGACCCACAGCCCCCAGTTGCAGAGGTGCCAGCAGCACCAGATCAGGCACCAGCTGTGCCCATTGCTATTCCGGGTCTACAGGAGACCCTGGCTCAGATACTAGCAGTCTGCACCGGCCTAGCACAGGCGGTTTCAGTTACTACTGCAGCAGCTGCATCGGGGATCGGGGGTGGTCATCAGACCCCCGCAGTACGCACTCCAGAGCCGGCAGTGCAGGGCATACAGACACCAGAGGCTCCTCCAGTTCAGCCTGTGGTTCCGGTTCAGCCAGCAGATCAGATTCAGGGGGACAGGGTCCCAGCTATGACAGACGATGAGCAGCGTCATCTCGAGAGGTTCACCAGGTTATCTCCTCCAGTGTTCACTGGTGCTCCGGGCGAGGACGCCCAAGGTTTTCCGGATAAGTGCCGTCGGATGCTTCGTACGGCAGGGATATTGGAGTCCAGTGGGGTATCTTTCACTACCTTTCAGTTTCAGGGACCAGCCTTCGCTTGGTGGGAGGCTTATGAGCGCCGCAGGCCAGCTGGGACAACACCACTATCATGGCCGGAGTTCTCCACTATGTTCTTGGAGAAATGGGTGCCTCGATCTCAGAGAGAGGAGATGCGTAGGCAGTTTGAGGGTCTCCGTCGGGGGGACATGTCAGTGTCAGAGTATGAGATCAGGTTTACAGAGTTGTCCAGATATGCACCGTGGTTGGTTCATTCCGACAGAGAGAGGATTGGACGCTTCGTGGACGGCCTCATTTATCCCATTCGTATTCTGATGACTCGGGAGAGGGTTTTGAGTCGTACATTTGAGGATGCTGTGGATATTGCTCGCGACATAGAGACAGATCGTCGCATGCAGCGGGATGAGAGGGAGGCCAAGAGGCCTCGAGGTTAGTTCTAGTGGCACCCAGACCAGAGGCCAGAGCCAGCAGAGCCGAGGTCGCTCTTTCAGATCTTCCCAGTCGGGTCACTCCGATCGTCGCAGATGGTGTTCTAGACAGGGTTATCAGGGTTCGCACCAGAGCCAGCCATCTCTCACTGCCATGCCAGCTTAGAGTTCTTCACAGGCCCCATCTGCTCAGGGGTTCATCTCGGCCTAGTTCATCAGCTGGCCATTCCAGCGCCAGAGGTCCTTATCAGTCTCAGTACCCAGCACCGGGGAGTTGCTACGAGTGCGGAGAGTTTGGGCACCACCGTAGGGAGTGTCCCCGTCTTGTTTCCGGATCTTATCAGCAGAGGGGGCAGCCCTCGTCATCTGGTCATTCTACTTCAGCACCCGCCCCGCCAGCTAGGGGTGAGGGTCAGACAGCTAGGGGTCGCCCTCGAGGGGGAGGCCGATCAGGCGGACAGGCTAGATGCTATGCTTTTCAGGGCCGATCTGAGGCTGTTACTTCTGATGCTGTCATTACAGGTATTATTTCAATCTGCCACGGAGATGCCTCGGTATTGTTTGATCCCGGTTCTACTTATTCTTATGTGTCTACATATTTTGCTCCTCATTTGGGCACGACCCGAGGAGTCTTGAGCTGCCAGTGCATGTATCTACCCCGGTAGGGAATACTATTGTTGTGGACCACGTATACCGGTCCTGTTTGGTCACTATTGGAGGTCTGGAGACCCGAGTAGACCTGTTGCTTCTCAGCATGATTGATTTTGATGTTATATTGGGCATGGACTGGCTATCTCCATGTCATGCTATTCCGGACTGTCATGCTAAGACAATCACTTTGGCTATGCCGGGCATTCAGAGGATCGAGTGGCGAGGCACGACTGAGTATGTACCTAGCAGGGTAATATCTTTCCTCAAGGCCTAACGAATGGTTGGGAAGGGATGTCTCTCTTATTTAGCATTTGTGCGGGAGGTCGAGTCCCAGACTCCCAGTATTGATTCTGTTCCCATTGTGCGAGACTTTCCTGATGTGTTTCCCTCAGACCTGCCGGGCATGCCGCCGGACAGGGATATTGATTTTGGTATCGATTTGGTGCCGGGCACTCAGCCTATTTCTATTCCTCCGTATCGTATGGCACCGGCTGAGTTGAAGGAATTGAAGGAGCAGCTCCAGGAACTCCTAGATAAGGGGTTTATTCGGCCGAGTGTGTCGCCGTGGGGTGCACCAGTCCTGTTTGTTAAGAAAAAGGACGGATCTATGAGAATGTGTATTGACTATAGGCGGCTAAACAAAGTAACAGTGAAGAATAAGTATCCTCTTCCTCGTATTGATGATTTATTTGATCAGCTCCAGGGAGCTAGGGTGTTCTCAAAGATTGACCTTCATTCAGTCTACCATCAGCTGAAGATTAGAGAGTCCGACATTATGAAGACTGCATTCAGGACCAGATATGGTCACTATGAGTTCCTTGTAATGTCTTTTGGGCTAACCAACGCCCCAGCAGCATTTATGCATCTGATGAACAGTGTATTCAGGCCGTATCTTGATTCATTTGTGATCGTATTCATTGATGACATACTAGTCTACTCTCGTAGCCGGGAGGAGCATGCTCGGCACTTGAGTATTGTATTGCAGAGATTGAGAGAGGAGAAGCTGTATGCCAAGTTCTCCAAATGTGAGTTCTGGCTTGAGTCCGTGGCATTCTTAGGGCACGTGGTGTCCTGTGATGGTATTCGGGTAGATCCGAGGAAGGTCGAGGCAGTGCAGAGTTGGCCCAGACCGACCTCAGTTACTGAGATCCGTAGCTTTCTAGGATTGGCAAGGTATTATCGCCGATTCGTTCGGGGATTCTCTTCTATTGCTTCACCCTTGACTAGATTGACTCAGAAGGGTGTTCCTTTCGTATGGTCCGAGGAGTACGAGGAGAGCTTTCAGAAGCTCAAGACAGCACTGACCACAACACTAGTCTTGATTCTGCCGTAAGCTTCAGATCCTTATACTGTGTATTGTGATTCCTCGGGAGTTGGCATTGGTTATGTGTTGATGCAGGAGGGTAGGGTCATTGCTTATGCTTCTCGTCAGTTGAAGCCCCACGAGAAGAACTACCCTGTTCATGATTTGGAGCTAGCAGCCATAGTTCATGCTTTGAAGATTTGGAGGCATTACCCGTATGGTGTCTCCTGTGAGGTGTTCACGGATCATCGCAGCCTTCAGCACTTATTCAGACAGAAGGACCTTAATTTGAGACAGCGGAGGTGGTTGGAATTGCTTAAGGACTATGATATCACTATCTTGTATCATCCGGGGAAGGCCAATGTGGTGGCCGATGCCTTGAGTCGGAAGGCGGTTAGCATGGGCAGCTTAGCTTTCATTCCAGATGGGGAGAGGCCTTTTGCTTATGATGTTCAGGCCCTAGCCAATCGGTTAGTGAGATCAGATATTTCGGAGCCGAGTCGAGTGTTGGCTTGTATTGCTTCTCGATCTTCCTTATATGATCGCATCAGGGAGCAACAGTATGATGACCCACATTTGCTTGTCCTTAAGGACAGAGTGCAGCATAATGATGTCAGAGATGTGACTATCGACAGTGATGGTGTTTTGAGGATGCAGGGCCGTATATGTGTGCCCAATGTTGATGATTTGCGGGAGTTAATACTTGAGGAGGCACACAGTTCGCGGTACTCTATTCACCCAGGTGCCGCAAAGATGTACCAAGACTTGAGACAACACTACCGGTGGAGGAGAATGAAGATGGATATTGTTAGGCATGTAGCTAAGTGCCTCAATTGCCAGCAGGTCAAATATGAGCATCAGAGACCGGGCGGTGTTCTTCAGCGTATGGTTATTCCCGAGTGGAAATGGGAGAGGATCACCATGGATTTTGTTACTGGGCTACCTCGGACAGCGAGGAAGTTTGATTCTGTATGGGTGATTGTTGATCGGCTGACTAAGTCCGCACATTTCATCCCGGTTAGTACTACTTACTCATCGGAGCGGTTGGCAGTGATCTTTATTCGGGAGATTGTCAGGTTGCATGGGGTCCCAGTGTCTATTATATCTGACAGAGGCACTCAGTTCACTTCCCAGCTTTGGAGAGCATTTCAGCGAGAGATGGGTACGAGGGTTGAGTTGAGTACAGCATTTCACCCCCAGACAGACGGGCAGTCTGAGCGTACTATTCAGATCCTGGAGGATATGTTACGGGCATGTGTGATTGATTTTGGTGGTTCGTGGGATGAATTCTTACCACTTGCTGAGTTTGCCTACAACAACAGCTACCAGTCGAGTATTCAGATGGCCCCGTACGAGGCATTGTATGGCGGACGGTGTAGATCTCCCGTGGGATGGTTTGAGCCTGGTGAGGTTAGATTGATAGGGACTGAGTTAGTCCAGGATGCTCTGGATAGAGCAAAGTTGATCCAGGAGAGGCTTCGTACAGCACAGTCTCGTCGGAAGAGTTATGCGGACCGTAGAGTTCGAGAGTTGTCTTTCATGGTTGGTGACAGAGTATTGTTGAAGATTTCACCCATGAAGGGTGTCATGAGGTTCGGGAGGAAAGGGAAGTTGAGTCCCAGGTATATTGGCCCTTTTGAGATACTCGGGAGAGTTGGAGAGGTGGCATATGAGTTAGCCTTGCCACCCAGTTTATCCAGCGTTCATCCGGTATTCCATGTGTCTATGCTCCGGAAGTACATTGGAGATCCGTCTCATGTATTAGATTTCAGCACCATCCAGCTTGATGGTGATCTATCCTATGATGTGGAGCCTATTGCTATTTTGGGTCATCAGGTGAGAAAATTGAGGTCCAAGGAGATTGCATCGGTTAAGGTTCAGTGGAGAGGTCGACCCGTGGAGGAGGCTACTTGGGAGGTTGAGCAGGAGATGCGGAGCAGATACCCTCAGCTATTTGAGACTTCAGGTATGTTTCTTTACCCGCTCGAGGACGAGCGTTTGCTTAAGAGGGGGAGAATGTGACGACCCGGCCCGTCGTCACGGGAATTACCACCCCGTTATGTTGTAATTACATAATTCATGCTTTTATATAAGTGTTAGAATCTATCGGGGGAGTTAGGAGTGAAATTTAATTGGAAATGAGGCATATAGCCTTTTTGAATGAAACTTGAATAAGGAAAGTCAACCCGGAGTTGACTATTTGGTTAGAGGGCTCGGAATCGGATTCTAATGATTCGGTTAGTTCCGGAAGGTGATTTACGACTTAGGGGAGCGATCGGAATTGAATTTGGAGGCCCGGTGTAGAAATAGGCTTGAATTGGCTAAGGTTGAATTTTGGCGGAATCCGAACGGTAGGTGAGATTTTGATCCGGGGGTCGGAATGGAATTCCGACAGTTGCAGTAGCTCCGTTAGGTGATTTTGGATATGCCTGCAAAATTTCAGGTCATTCGGAAGTCGTTTGATCGGGTTTAGGATTGAATGTTAGTTTTGAAAGTTTTGAAGAAACTTAGGCTTGAATCCGTGGTTAATTGGTGATTTTGATGTTTAGTATGGTGTTTTTATGATTGGAACAAGTTCGTATCGTGTTTTGGAGTATGTTGGTGGCTTTCGTTGGGGTCCCGGGGGCCTCGGGTTGATTTCGGGGGTCCAAACGGACCATTTCTTCTATTTGTGGAACTGCTGTTGGCTGCTGGTTTTGTTGCAGACGGATGCTCTATGCGATCGCATAGGGTAGATGTGATCGCATAGAAGGATGGAAGTGAGCCCAGAGTTGTTCTATGCGATCGCGTAATAGGAGATGCGATCGCATAGGTATGGAAACTAGCACTATGCGATCGCAGGGTCATTTGTGCGATCGCATAGAAGAGATTGGAGGGGTGAGAAAAATGTTCTATGCGATCGCATAGCAAGGGGTGCGATCGCATAGGTTTGTCGGACTGTGCATTGCGATCGCATAGCTAGTGTTGCGATCGCAGAGAAGAAAAGATGAGGCCTGGAAGGTGGTGCTATGCGATCGCGGGAGAGCATTGCGATCGCATAGAAGGGGAAATTGGCAGGAAATTTAACTCTATGCGATCGCATAGGGTCATTGCGATCGCATAGAAGAGATTGTTCTGGCAGTGAATTAAATCACAGAACAGAGAGGTCGCGGGTTCATTAACCCAAAACCCCATTTTTGAGTTCCAAGAGGAGAAACTCACGGGAATTGCTGGTAATTCATCGGGGATTCGTTGGAGGTAAGTTTTGTGGCTTAATTACATCATTTTAGCATGAAATCCTTGGTTAAATCCCTGTAAATGGAAGATTTAAGGTGGGTTTGAGCCCTAGGCCTAAATTTAAGAAAAACACTGATTTGAGTGGGCAAACGAAGTCCGATTTTGGTAAATTTTATATGCCTAGACTCGTATCGAGATGAGGATTCCGAATATGTGATTTTTGTAATTTTTCGACAAGTGTACCAAAAGTCGGGTTTTATCAACTTGTGGGTTTTGATATAAATTGGGTTATTTCGAATGAATGTCGTGAAATTAGCGTATATTGATGCATTTTCTATAATTTTGAGCAGAGTTGGCATCCGAGGAGATTGATTTGCGAGGCAAGCGCAAGGCGGATTGAAGCTTCTACCGGTTCGAGGTGAGTGGTAGTAGTAAACAATGCACTGAGGGTTTGAAACCCCGTACTAGCACTTTACAGTGCTATATTGAGATGAGACACGCGTTCTATGACGGGCGTGGTAACATTGTGATAGGGGGTTCGGACTTAGTCCTTCCCGGCTAATAGAATACTGTGTTGTACAACTGTTAATGAGGTTATAACTGTACCATTGGGCTAATAGCCATGTTTGGGGCCTTGTGCCGATCTGTAGAGCATTAGGGAACCTATAGAGCTAGGTGACCTTTACATCGTGTTGGAAATATACACTCAGCCATAGCTCTAGCTGCATAGCATATTATGAGCCTGTACTAGATGTGTACATTGAGAGAGATTATCTAGGGTGGAATTCCCTGTTCTAGCTGAGTGGGCCTGAAAGGCCAAGTTTATACCTATTGAGATGAGATAGGGTCGAGGACCCACTATGAGATGTTATATTGGGCCTGAAAGGCCAAGTCTATATTAACTGAGACAGGGTCAAGGACCCATTGTGATATATTATATTGGGCCTGAGAGGCCAAGTACATACTGACCGGGATAGGGTCGAGGACCCATTATGAGGTATTATGTATATAGATACCTATTTTGGATCGGACTGCACGCCGCAGTAATATACCTGTGATATACATGTAATATACATGTGGGACGGACTGCACGCCGCAGTATTATTGCGCTTGGGCTGTAGGAGCCCCTTCGGAGTCTGAGTCTGCACACATTCCAGTGAGCGCTGGTGTATTATGGGATCGGGCTGCACGCCGCAGCAGTATATATGTTGGATCGGACTGCACGCCGCAGTGATATATGGTGGACCTGGCTGCACGCCATAGCACCATAGCGCTTGGGCCTAGGGAGCCCCTCCGAAGTCCGTATACACCCCCAGTGAGCGCCGTCGACGTTAAATGGAGCGGGCTGCGCGCCGCAGCAGTATATGTATGGGAGCGGGCTGCACGCCGCAGCATTATACTTAATCATACCCTACTAGTTACTTAAATACTTATACATTATAGACATAAGTATGTGTCTTTATATGTTGAGATGGCCGTACACCGTAGGGGTACGAGCGAGTGTTAGTTCAGTGTGGAAATCTTGTAGAGATAAACGTAGATTGGAGGTTGCCTTAGAACTGCTAAGTGATAGCACAGGAGTTCTTACTTTCAGTTATTATTTATTATTGTTACTCACTGAGTTGAAATATACTCACCCCACTCCCCTGCACTGTTTTGGTGCAGATCCACAGGTGCCCGAGAGCAGTTGAGACATTTTAGCTGCTGATCCATATCTACTTTTGCGGAGATTACGAGGTAGCTGCCAGCATCCGCAGAGCTTGTTTTCTCCTTCCTTATCATCTTGTTGATTTCCTATTTGTCTAGACTTGGTTGTATTAGGATGCTATTCTGTAGAGGCTCAGTCTCGTGACACCACGATATGTTGGGACCGTATTTTGTATGTTTTGACGTTTCGGTTATCACCTGTCATGATTGCCAAGCTTCTTTATTCATTTCCCCAATATTCTATCCTTTCTGATCCAGTATTGTTTCAACTTCCGTTATCAGGAGCTGGTAGTTAGCTCTCAAAAGGGTAAACAATGAAATGCGGAAAAAATGAAAGAAAGGTAAGGGTATTTTGGAGAGATGACAGAACTTATCTGGGTATTTGCTGGCTGATTCCGCTGACCATGCCATGTATTTAAACTCTGACCCAGTTCGTTCCAATCATTATTCAGACTCTGAATTGCCTTTAACCCAAACCGATACTCTCTTTTGTTGCTTTTTTCTCTTTTCTGATAGTCCCCATGATCGCCTTACGGTGCCTCGAAAGGTTTTCACCAATAAGACTCTCTCATTTATTCTCTCAACCTCACAATCGTCTCACAGTGCCGACTAAGGTTTTCACCGATGAGACTCTCTCATTTTATTTCTCTCAACCTCACAATCGTCTCACAGTGCCGGCTAAGGTTTTCACCGATGAGACTCTCTCATTTTTTTATATTTTCTTTTTTCATTTTTTCCTTTTGTATTTTGTTTTCTGTACCACGGGTATTATCCGATGTTTCGCTCCTCCTTCATTGCATTCGTTATCATTTTGGAATTGATCAGAAGGTCTTTCTTTGGACCGTAACGTGACTTTTGGATGGGTTAAGAAAGAAAGGTACAAAGTCTCAAAATCTCACGAGGGTTCAAAGATATTTACAACTCTCGGAATTATTAAACATAACTTCTGCCCCAGTTTCAATATGTGGGGAATTTTTGGATTTTTTCTTTATTATGACTGAACCTCAGAGAGGCTGCCTACGTACCCTTTCGGGATCAAGTCAGACGTAGTTCATCCAACTTCATTAGTTAGATGGATTTCTTTTGACTTTTTCCCGATTTCTTTGTCTTTTTCTCTTCTTTTTTTTCATTTTTTCATTTTTTTTTCATTTTGGCAATTTCGATCTTATTGCGCTAAAGTGATTCCGAGAGAGGGATATGAAAGAATATATTCATTAAGGCTCAAAGGGGTTATCAATGGATAAACTGTTTGGATAGAGAATAAAATGCCTTCGTCATTTCAATTCCAAAATCACAACAAAAATACAAAACACATAATTGAAAAGGAGTCATACATAGTATCTTTTGAGTGCATCTGAATGGATAGCAGTCTCTACGCACTTTCCTTCAACATCTGTTAAATACAATGCTCCATTGGACAACACCCGTGATACCAAAAACGGTCCCTGCCAATTTGGCGCAAATTTGCCCTTTGCCTTGGCCCAATACGGTAAGATAGGTCTCAACACAAGCTATCCGACTTCAAACTTTCGAGGTCGTACCTTCTTATTGTATGCTCTCTGGCCATTCTTCGTTGATACAATTGCCCATGGCAAACTGCGGCCAACCTCTTCTCATCGATCAAACTCAATTGTTCCAACCGGGCTTTTACCCATTCATCGTCATCTATCTCAGCTTCGGCTATGACCCGACTGACTCGATAAGAGGGAGAGTAAAACAAAGTGTGAAGAATAAGGAGAAAGGAAAATACAATTCCTAACAAGAAACCTACAGAAGAATGACCTAATGGATTTTAAATACCGACTCTAGCGACCTTGACATGCACTTTTGGCCTTCTCCGTATAGCAAAGTTGATGTTCAACTCTTGTTGCAAAGTTCTGCTGTGAAACCGGTCTTCAATACTTCATTTCTTTAATCGACTTGTAGTGCCCATAGGGTTTTCACCATCAAGCCTCTCTCATTTGATTTTTCTCTCAACTCATTGCCGCCTTAGTATGCCCGTGAGGGTTTTCACCGATTAGACTCTCTCATTTTGATTTCTCTCATCGTGGAGTCTCGTGGTGGTTTTCATCATCTTGAATTCTTCATTCTCCTTTGTTCGGACTCAAGTGTTGCCCCTGATGTGATTCACCTTTATTTGCTTGACTCGGCATTTCTTGAAGATTGATCGGAAGGTCTTCCTTTGGACTGTAATGCATGCTTTTGGATGGGGTATAGAAAGAAAAAAGGATAGAAAGGCTCAAAATTATTTCAATGTGGGTTAAAATTACAACTTTCGGAATCTTATTTATTCAACAACCATAACTTCTGCCCCAGTTTCCTTCTTGGGGATTTTTTTTTTTGGATTTTTCCTTTATTGTGACTGAACCTCAGTGAGGCTGCCTACGTACCCTTTCGGGATCAAGTCAAACGTAGTTCAGATCATAAGATCGCTTCCTTGTTGCGATTTGACTTCTCCCGATTTTTTTTCTTTTCTCTTCTTTTCTTTTCTTTTTCTTTCTTCTTTTTTTTTCTTTTTCGCTTTTTCTTTTTTTCTTTTTTTTTCTTTCTTTTTCTTTTTTTCTCCATTTGATTTCCCCGCTCAATCTTCAATTTTGTTGTTGATTCCGAAAGAGGGATATGAAAGAAAATATAATAAGGCTCGAAGGGATAACAATGGATAAAGTGTTTGGATAGCCGAATAAAATGCCTTCGTCATTCCAATCTTCGAGACCTACCAAGTACAAACTACACATTTAAACACCTTTCGACCGATTCACATATTTGCCTTCGGTATTTGACGATTCTCGGTGCCATTGGGCAACAATCTCGATACCACGAATGGTTCCTTAGCTTTGGGGTATTTTTGCCTATGGCTTTAAATTGATGATGCATTTCCAAAGCATTTCTTTATGTTACGCTTTCCCCAATGTTCACTTGATTCCGGCTTCACAGTATTCCAATATGCTTTTATTTCTTCCGAGTATCATTACATCTTCAACATTGTTTCATTGACTTTTAAAAACCAGGCTTAGAATTATGTGCATGTCATGTTGCTAAAGTCAGTATGAGAAAAAATGCAAAGTGATCAGAAATGGACTGACTGGGAATGATGGGAAACAAAGAGTTGTACTAAACTGATGGGTTGAAACAACAACAAAACGAACAGACTAGACTAGAATTACAAACCTAGACGGCACTAAACAATTTTTATTACTAAACAAAGCAAAGATATAAGGGTTTTGACTCTCAAGACAACGTCCGGATTACAACCCTGAAATAACCCGGGTAACAGAAACGACACCAAAATAAAACTACCAAAACTCCAAGAGTTGAGCACCTTCCCAATTGACAAGCATGGCATCTTAGCCACTGTATTCTGCATTAAGATCGCTTTCTATTTCAATATCCTCGGCTTCCAAAGAAAAATCTCTTCACCCTCGTCATCGGGCATCGTCCCCACAAAATGCGCAACGTCACATGCAGGTAGAGGATTCTGTGTAATGTTCAGGGTGCCAGTGTCTTGGACCGCAATCATTCCTGCCTAAATCATTCTTTCTATTTCCTCTTTCAAATTCCAACATCTTTCAACATCATACCCCTGAGCATTGGAGTGGTATACACATCGTGCAAGTAGGATCGAAGCTTCTTGCAAGAGGATTTGGAATACATCCGGCGAGCGGCTTAATCAAGCCAACATGATTCAACCTTTCGAACAAACTCGCATAAGATTCTCCGATAGGGGTGAAAGCCTTTTCTCGCTTCAACAACCTTTCCTCCCTAAACGCCTTGTTTGGCTTGAAACCTGACCCAGGGGGTTTCCGGTATGTTTGTGGGGGTCGGTAGGATTTTTGTGGAATTGGGTACTTGGAAGGTGAAGTGCAATTTTGGGTGCCCCGGGGAGAGTAGTGGGGTTGGGGATGTAAGTAGTGTTGGGAAAACATAGCTGGGGGACAAGTAATTGAGCTACTCGAGTGGCTAGAAAGGCTGCGATAGGCAGGTATATTTAGCATCGGGTTCAGTGTAAGGACCGGGTCCATGAAACTAGGTGGTGGCGGGGGTGGTACCTTTCCATCCATCCATGCCCGATACATTTCAGCCACGTGTTGTCTTAATATTTTGACTTCTTCTACTAACATGTGGTTCCGTTCAACCAGCTGTTGTCGGGTACCGGTACCAACCCACTCAGTCTTGAGATTCTCTGCCATTGTCCTCTGACCTTGTATTATAGGGAAAAGTTATTTTGGGAACCACAACCAACCACCTTTCTGAAAATGGACACAACAAAACGAAGCCAGCATGTCAGCATTAAAGTATCCCGCTTATTGATCATTCTTTTTTTTTCTATTTTCTTTTCTTTTTCCCTTTTTCTTTTTTTTTCTTTATGTGGTTTTCTTCTTTTTTTTTGTAGTTTTTTCATTTTTTTTTGGTTATGGATATGGTCGAATCCTATGTGGATTGCCTACGTATCATGACCCCGCATGAATCGGACCGAGCGTAGTTCTTGCAAATTAATGCAAGAAATAAAGAGATGTTTATTTGATTTTTTTAAAGGAAAATTACAGAAACCGACTCCAACTACAAACTTGAAAAACTTTCACATTTTGTACCGGAGATTTCTACAAGAATAAGAATATTTTTGGTGTCAATTATGACTATTTTCTACAAAATTGGCCACATAATGGCTTATTTGACAAAATGACAATTTTTTGCAAAATTTATTTAAGAAAGATAAACTTGAATTTTTTTATCATGTGGCTCATGGGGCATCGTTCGGCATCACCATAAACCAACACAAGACTATTTTTCGTAAACTGGCCATGTAATGGCTTATTTAGACAAAGTGGCTCTTTTTGCAAAATATTATTTAAGAAGATGCAAATTCAAAATTTTTATCCCGGGGCCTATGGGGCATCGTTCAGCACCGACACAGGCCAACACAAGACTGAGGAAGTTAAAAATACAAAAATATGGCTATTTCAGCAAAAACCCGGCCATGTAGTGGCTTATTTGATAAAGTGGATATTTTTTGAAAAGTTGAGCAATGACTCAAACTTAATTTTGCGGATACAGCCTTTCGACATTTCCGCGAGGGAACATTTCAAGGTTGTGTCCAAAATTATTTACAAACGACTCGAAGTGGCTATTCTTGCAAAAACAGCCTTCCAGCGTCCTTTTGAGAGACATTCGGCTAAAATAAAAAATTTGACATTTTTTTTATTATTTTTTGCAAAAGGGGTGTGAACCCCGACTTGATTTTGCGACTATGGCCTTGCAACATTTCTACAAGGAATATTTCAAGGCTATGCATGCAAATTATTAGAAACGATTCAAAGTGGCTATTTTGCAAAAATAGCCTTCCGGCGTCCTTTCGGAACATTCGACTATTTTCAAAAACGGCATCACTTTAATTTTATTGACAAAATTAAACACACATTTTTTTTTTGATTTTTTAAAAGGGGTGGTTGGACCCGATGAGGGTTGCCTACGTATCCCACCTAATGGCGAGAATCAAACCTGCGTAGTTCGGTCAGATTAATTGACCAATTATTTCCACAAAACTGTTCTACCTATTTTTTTTTCAAATTTTCTAATTTTCCGGATACCTATTTTCTATAACTCTTATTTTCCTCTCTCTCTTTTCCTTTTTCAACAATTTTTCTAATCTCGGGATTTCTGCCGGTCCGCATAACGGTCAAGGACAATAAAATGCAACACATAACATGCTCGGTCTTTTCCAATACCGGGTCACCTGTCCTAGACGGACCCAACCCCTGTGTTGAGTCCCCTAAGTCAAATATGATGCAAATAATCGTCCTAGACCTATGTCCAAAATCTTACGGTTTCATAGAGTGTTAGACCGTGTACCCGAGCGGACAACTCGAATCGAGGAGGGGGCTACGTACCGGTGACCCGCGGAGTCAATCGGCTTTGTAACTTATCCGGCCTCTGTTTTCTTAATTTAAGGTGACTTTTAACAGAAAGGGGAGTCTCAACCAGTAAGCACATCCCCGGGGGAGAAGAGAGAAAGGTTTTCGGCACAATTTTATATACAATCCACATAATATCAAAGCGATAAAGCACATAGCATGTTGTTCAAATCATATAATGAAGTCAAACAATAACGCGAACGGCAATTCTAAGGAGCTCGAGTTCTTAAACCCTGAAACCGAAGTTCGGGGTTGGGATTCCCCAGCAGAGTCGCCAGAGCTGTCACACCTCCATTTTTACTACCCCACTTTTGGGAAAATAAGCATATAAATACGCTCGTAGGGTATACCCCGACGCTCAAATATCCGAAATGGATAAAATAACGTAAGGGAAGGAGTTTTTCCAATTAAAGGACAATCGGTTCGGGATTTTATTGAGATTAATCAGAGTCGCCACTTGGGAATGATAATGGTGTCCCAAGTCACCGGTTAATCCCGAATCCGAGGAATTTTGACTCATAAAAATGTCTGCGAAGCAAAGATCCGGATAAGGAACTCTGTTAACCCGGGAGAAGGTGTTAGGCATTCCCGAGTTCCGTGGTTTTAGCACGGTCGCTCAATTGTCGTTCTTGACTCTTGCTTGACTTAATCACAGATGTTTTAACAACATATAGTGCTTTTTTACATTAAGTATTATTTTTTTAGAGAATTTGCGGCATCGCGAAAACACGCCTCGAGTCATACCGTAACCAGTACGCCTATGACTTTCGGTGTATTTCAACTTTGCCGAGATTTGGATTTGAGTCGCACCAAGTGCACACTCGTTCAATGGAAGGTATATTAAAATTGTGCCCTAAAATAGTCTATCGGCTTTCAATTGTTTTGGGTAAGACTATGGAATTAGCTAGTAGTCTTCCCGAGTCTAATTGTATTAAAACATTACTAAATGGGGGCCCCGCTTGTTTAAAGTCGGGCGAGGCTCATCCCAAGTTAATTTTAAAGTTCAATCCTAAGAAGTATATACTATGCTTTTCTAATCGTGTTTTTTCCCTTAACCGATTTTTACACTAAGTATTCCAGGCCCATCGGGTTTTGATATTTAATGGGGGCCTGGTCTCTTCATTCGATTAACCGGATCAGCATTGGGCCTGCCCAGGCCTTAAAGCCCAGGCAGTATTCAAGCTTGCACTTGACCACTTCGACAGAGTTCATGACGCAGTTTAAGCCCGTTTTTATATAACAGATTCAGACTATATTGAAATAACCAAAAGCTGAAACGTAAACAAAACAATGATGTAAAATAGAATGAATTCAAAATGTTTTATTCATTAAAAGAGAAATCAGTATACAATCTATCAACAAATCATGAATCAATTATCTACTATACCCCGGACTAGAGTTAAAAGACTCTTTTATGATCTCGACTTTTATTAATAAATTGATACTAACATCTACATTAGCTACTAGTTGAAAATTCTAAGGAAGAACAATTCGATTATATATGCTGCTTGAAGAACGGTTAAGTTAATTACCTATTGATCATCTAAGGCTAAAGGGAATCATGCATAGGTTTGTACAATCACACTACTGGTTTTACTGAATCAATCCTATTAGATATTACAGGTGAGGTTGATGCATTATTTAACTCTTTCCTCCCCAAATTACTCAGATTCTAACTTAGATCCACAAAATTAACTAGCTATACGAGTGATGACTTTATAAATCAGTTTTTCAAATACACAAACCTAATATCTAATCCAACTGTCTTCACGACTTAATCATTACTAAACCACTGATTTTACTAAGATTTAAATCCTACTTACGTTTATGTACAGATTCAAGCCAGTGTAGTTAACAATGTGAGTTCATTTTTATGAAGAAGCTTACTATGAATAATTAGCGATTTTTGTAGAAAAGTGATATGCTAATTTATGTTTTAGGAGTTTTTACCTAATTAAACTAAGTGATAAGCTACTGCTACTATACTACTACTATTATACTACCTACTCTATCACTAAGCTATTACATCGTTTGTTTGATTTCTGTTTTTCAGCTACTACATACTACAACAATAAACAAATTACAATTATAAACTATAAACTATAGAACAGCATGAATTTAAACTGGATCTCCATTTTTATTTCATCAGGAACGTCAATACAGCACCATTCATAAGAGAAGTGTACCTGGTTTTGAAAGGAATGGAAGATGAAAAATCAACAGGGCGGTGAAAATACAGCAACAACAACAGTAACAACCAGCAATAGCTTCAACACCTCAATCCCGAAAATTCCAGCAATACGGAAAACCAGTAAAAATTGAAAAGAAAAATATATTCCAGATTTTCTCTTTGTTTTGTCTTTCTAGCTTTGAACTCTTTTCAATTCTCAAAAGAAACTCTCAAAAATTGAATTTTTTGCCGTGTATACTTCGATGTCCAGAGTGTATATCGAGTGTATACTACAGCAGGGAATTTTTTTTATTTTTTCTTCTCTTCCTATTTTTCCTCTCTTTTTTCCCACCTTTTTTTTCATAAATCTTCTCTTCTATTTATAGGCAAGAATTTCGAAAATTTTCAGATTTTTTATTAAAAAGAAAATATTTTTTTAATTTAAAGAAAACCCACTAATCCATGTTTTCCTCTCCTTGTTTTCTTCCTTGATTTCCTTGCCCCCACTACTTTATGTCATGTAATTATGATTATTTTTTGCTAAAAAAAATCTGAAATTTTCTTCTTGGGCCAAGGGGTTTTGGGTTGGGTAAGGTTTCTTAGGATTGGGCTTGTAACTTAATTTGCAAGATGGCCCAATCCAAATTTTTTCCATTTTGTTCTTCTCCATTATTCAACTTCCTAATTAATAAAGCCCAAAATACTAAGATTAATTTATAAAAACTAAAATTATCTTGAAATACTAATCTCATAATAATAATTGTCACCTAATTTTAAATGGTAATTAAAATACAATCACACAATTTGGACATTAAAGGCTAAAATGCAAAAGATGCCTATTTTTGTGATTTTCATTTTTGTAAGATAAAATTAATTACTCCTAATTGTAGAATTAAATCCTAAATGCAAATGCGATATATATATATATATATATATATATATATATATATATATATTGTCATTATTTTTTAAAAATGACACTAAATTCACAACAATTGCAAACAACACAAAACTCTTTTATTTTGAATTTTTGGGAGTAATTCTCATATAGGGCAAAAATCACGTGCTCACACTACTCACACTCACCGCCTTCCTTCTCAGAATCACAAATGGTAACCAAACTTGATCGATACACACGGTCCACAGCTAAAGAATCACCCACCGGAGTGGAAACATAAATGGGGGCACTCAAAGAATCCCGAGGCACACCTAGATGAGAAGCAAAAAAGAAGACACATATGAGAAAGTGGAACCAGGGTCGAATAAAACTGATGCCTCCCTGTGACTAACCAGAATAATACCTGTAATAACAGAATCAGATGCAACAGCTGCGGCGCGATCAGGAATAGCATAGAATCTGGCCTGTCCCCTCTCTCGAGGGTGGCCTCTGGCACCCTGATCCCCGCCCCTGGCAGGCTGGGCAGGTGGAGTGGCAGCTGGAGCTGGAATGATAGCCTGCTAGCCCTGAGAACCACGCTGATGCTGCGAAGACTGAGGAGGTGCTCCTCTCCTATGCTTGGGGCACTCCCTAACCAGATGGCGACTATCCCTGCACTCAAAGCAATCTCTGGGAGGACGCGGTGGCTGTGACTGATCGGCCTCACCCCCACTAGTCTGACCCCTGGAGGTACCCCGCGTAGGAGGCGCACTGGAAACTGGTGGAGCATAATAAGGTTCCTAAGGTGCTGGAAGAGCTGGAGTACTAACGGCTGCTGGCAATGCTGAGTGAACTGGTCGATCGGAATAAACCCTGCCAAAGCGACCGGCTGCTGAAGTGCGGGCACCAGAGAAATGGCCCGACTCACGAGACATCTTGGCCTCTCTTTCTATCCGTTCTCTAGGGAGCATACTCTCGATCCTCCTGGCAATGCTCACTGTCTGCTGATAAGATATATCTGTCTCCAACTCTCTGGCCATGCTGGACCTGATCGGCGAAATCAGGCCCTCAATAAATCTCTGCACCCTCTCCCGGACCGTGGCTACCAAAGCCAGTGCATGCCTGGATAGACGGGTAAAGCTGATAGCATACTTTGATACTGACATGGAGCCCTGTCGCAATCGCTCAAACTCCGAGCGCCAAGAATCCCTAAGGCTCTGGGGAACAAACTCCCTCAAAAACAGATCTGAAAACTGCGTCCAAGTCAATGAAGCAGACTCCGCTGGACTATCCAACTCATACGTGCGCCACCAATCATAAGCGGCCCCACGAAACTGAAAAGCAGTGAAGGAAACCCCGCTGGTCTCTACAATCCCCATAGTACGAAGAATGCGATGACACTCCTCCAGAAAACCCAATGCATCATTTGAAGCCAAACCATTGAACACACTGGAGGATCATATTTCTTGAACCTTTCTAATCTACGCTGCTCGTCCTCGGAGGCAGCTGGCCCACCTCTAGGCTGGCGGCAGGAGGTATAGTAACAATCTCTGGAACCTGCCCCACGGGCACTCGTTGCTCGGGTGTAACGGCTGCGGGAGTCTGGGCCCCTCCCCCGGCCTGAGATGTAGCTGCAGTGAGATAAAGTAGTATACATGCTCATGAACTGGGCCAGGGTCTCCTGGAGTGCTGGAGTAGTAGCAGCTGTAGTCGGTGTACCAGGTGCCTGCGCTCCAACCCGATCCACTGGTGGTGCCTCAGCGGCAGCGCGTGCGGATGCTGTGGCTGCACCTCGGGTGCATCCTCGTCCTCTACCTCGGCCCCGACCTCTAATGGCAGCAACAGGGGGCGCGGGTACCTGGTCGTCGCGAGTAGCACGTGTCCTCACCATCTGTGAGAGAATAGAAAGCAATAGTTTAGATTTGATGCCAAAAAGTAGCACGACAAGGAATCCAAAAGAAATGAAGAGTTTCCTAAACAGTTACATAGCCCCTTGTAGATAAATACAAACGTCTCTGTATCGATCAGCGAGACTCTAAATAACCGGTTTGTGTCCCGTGACTCCTATGAACCTAGAGCTCTGATACCAACTTGTCACGACCCTAGTTCACCAATCGTGAACCCGTCATGACGGCACCCAGTCTCCACGACTAGGTAAGCATAACACGTTGTGAAATATACCAGTTTATGAACATTAAATAAGAAATAACGGAAGAATAATATAAAAAGGAAATGTAATCCGTGTCGCTTGGCACATACACCCGTCAAACACACTCTATAAAACACCACCAAGACCCGGAATCCCACGGCAACACAGACTAAAAGAGAGTATACAACTGTGGCTCTATGCGTAAAGAGTATCTAGCAACGAAATGAAGGAAAACATCTACTAATACTATCAGAATAGAAGGAGGGCCTCCGGATCCGCGGACGTAGCAAATCATACCTCGAGGTCTCCCAAAGTGCTGCTGAATCACCTAGTATGAGCCTGTCCTGATGTACCTGGATCTGCACAACAAAAGTGTGCAGAAGAGTAGCATGAGTACACCACGGCGGTACTCGGTAAGTGCCAAGCCTAACCTCGATGGAGTAGTGACGAGGAAGGTCAGGGCCCTACTGAGAGAAAACAATTACAAAATGATAATAACAAAAATAAGCAGTTTAAATGATAATAATTCCGAAATTACAACAATAAAACGATTACTACAACCGTCTACAATTAAGCTAACAACAAGTAACAACTCAATTAACAAGTCCAGGACCTGTGGGAATTGAACCCACAGTCCCATCAACAGTACCCCTGGGTCTCCGGGAATCGAACCCGCAGCCCATGTCTCAATAAATCTCGGGATCTCCGGGAATCGAACCCGTAGTCCACATCTCAATAATATATCAATAGCGCAGGATCTCCGGGAATCGAACCCGCAGTCCATATCTCGATAACTCGGGATCTCCGGGAATCGAACCCGCAGCCCTAGGATCTCCGGGAATTGAACCCGCAGTCCACCAACACATCAAATAAGATCTCCGGGAATTGAACCCACAGTCCATATCTCAATAACTCGGATCTCCGGGAATTGAACCCGCAGTCCATATCTCAATAACTCGGTTCTCCGGGAATCGAACCCACAGTCCATATCTCAATAACTTGGATCTCTGGGAATCGAACCTGCAGTCCACAAACAATATCACTCTGGGTCTCTGGGAATCGAACCCACAATCCTGGGATCTCCGAGAATTGAACCTGCAGTCCACTAACACATCAAATAAAGAAAACACACAAAGAGAATATAATATGTTAACTACATCTTCACCAAAACTAGTGCCAACAATTTATCAAGAAGCTCAAGTAAGTTAACTAGGCAATTAGACATGTTGAATCCTAGCTAATCATGCTTTTCTAACTAATACCGGGTAAAAGTAACGCTTTTATCAGCTAAGAGCAAGAATATCACCAATCGGACAATTCAAGTAAAGTGTGTATTACAACAACCAGCGCATGTACACGCCCGTCACCTCACGTACAAAGAATTTAAACTATCACATAATATCCTAGGGGTGAAAGTTCCCCCACACGAGGTTAGACAAGCCACATACCTCCGGTACAAAACCGCTAAGAGACAATTCTCTTGCCGCGAATGTCAGCCTCCACAGGTGTAGTATCTAATAAAAATCAAGAGAATCACATCAAAATAGGCTAATTGGGCATTACCCAATCAAAACAACTCAAAATACACCAAAACCCACAAGTTGCCAGAATCCCCGACTTTCGGTACGCTTATCGAAAAATCATGAAAGTTATATATTCGGGTTCCTTATCTCAATACTAGTCTGTGCATATAAAATTTATCGAATCCGACTTCGTTTGTCCATTCAAATCAAAGATTTCCTAAATTTTAGGCCTAGGGCTCAAACCCACCTTTAATCTCCCATTTTCAGTGAAATAATCAAGAATTTCATGATAAACTAACGAATTAAGGTCAAGAAACTTACCCCCAATGATTTCCCGATGATATCCCAGCGTTTCCCCTTCAATTTCCTCTCTTGGAGCTCAAGAAATGGCGTTTTTTGTTTATGGGGTCGCGGCTGTTATGTTCTGGTTTTTAATTCACCGCCAGGCATTTTCCTTCATCGCGTTCGCGTTGCTTGTCACGCGTTCGCGATGATCTGACCAAAATACCCTTCGCGTTCGCGTGACCCCACTCGCATCCGCGATGCACAGACCGGCTATCCCTTCGCGAACGCGGCGCTGAGCCACGCATTTACGATGACCTTTTTCCCCATCCACCCGATTTTTGTTCTTCGCGAACGCGACCTTGAGATCGGGAACGCGATGCCTCTCCTTCTTCCACTATGCGAACGCGACACCCTTGGACGCGAACGTGATGTTTTGCAGCACCCAGCCTACGCGAACCCGAGCCTGGCCCTCGCGAACGCGATGGATTAAATCCTGCCCAGTGATCTGCAGTTTTTCTGCAGAATTTTCATGTTTCAAAATGCCGGATGATGGTCCGAATTCATCCCGAGGCCCCCGGGACCCCAGCAAAAGCCGCCAACATACTCCAAAATATGATACGAACTTGTTCCAATCATGAAAACACCATCCTAAACATCAAAATCTCCAATTACACACGGATTCAAGCCTAAGTTTCTTCGAAACTTCCGAAACTAACATTCAATCAAAAACCCGACCAAGCGACGTTCGAATGACCTGAAAATTTGCGGACATATCCAAAATCACATAACGAAGCTACATAAATTGTTGGAAACCCATTCCGACTCCCGCATCAAAATCTCACCTATCGTTCGGGTTCGCCAAAATTTCCAACTTTGGCATTTCAAGCCAAATTAAGCTACGGACCTCCAAAATACATTCCGGACGCGTTCCCAACCCCGAAATCCCCTAACGGAGCTAATGGAACCATCGGATTTCCGTTCCGATGTCGTCGTAACACTGTTCCGACTATGGACCATTTTTTAACTTTAAAGCTCTCATTTAGGGACTAAGTGTCCCAAAATGCTCCAAATTTCAGAACCGACTCTCCCGGCAAACCACTATAGCAGAAATGAACTTAGGGGAACAGTTAAATTGGGGTTCGAGGTGTAATTTTCTAAAATGACCGGCCAGGTCATCACATCCGGCTGGGAATTTATTCTTCGCGAACGCGTGGGAGGCATCGCGTTCGCGAAGAGTAAGCTGGAGCTAGGCATTGCGAACGCGTGGGAGGTCACGTGAACGCATAGAAAAAAATGGTCTGGCAGTGAATTAAATTCCAGAACAGACCAGTCGCGGGTTCATTCACCAAAAACACAAATTTTGAGCCCTAGAGAGAGAAACTCACGGGAAAACGGTGGGAATTCATCGGGTATTCATCGGAGGTAAGTTTCTTGACTCAAAAATGCAATTTTATGGTAGAATTAACATTAAACTTCATGAATTTGGGTAGAAACTGTGAAGAATTATGGCCTAGGTATTGAAAACAAAAATTTGACTTTTGAAAGGCCATTCGAACTTTTCAATAAATTTTATATGCACAGACTCGTGGCGAGACGAGGATCCCATTGGTACTAATTTCGGAATTTTTCGAGCAGCGGGCCCTTGTCGGGTTTTACCAACTTAGTGCGTTTATGCGTATTTCGTGTAAATTGAATTGGGTTATGTTTCTTTGACCCGTAATTGACATAATTGTTGTGGTTTGACTAGATTCTATGCGCGAGGCAGCGAATTCCAAAGGAAAAGGTATTGCGGACGAGTCTACGACCGGCTAGAGGTGAGTAGTTTGTGTATATGGTAGCCTGAGGGTCCGAAACCCCAGCTTAGCACATTGTGACGCTAGTAGGGCATGGTTCGCACCCCGTGGCAGGTGCGGGATTGATTGTGACTGGGGATTGAGAATTAGTCCATCCCCAATGAGTATTATATGATAATGTTGGTTGAAAAACACCGTGTTTGATATAATTGTGGGTTGTAAGCCGTGTTTGGGGCCTTGTGCCGACCTGTAGTATCCCAAAGGGATAGTTATATATGTGATAGCTATACTTTCTTAATCACTAATCTGAGTCATGGTTTGGAAATCACCGTATTGAAATGTTAAGTCACCTGTTTTGGGAAAATTAAT
This sequence comes from Nicotiana noctiflora, assembly GCA_032618575.1. Taxonomy (NCBI): domain Eukaryota; kingdom Viridiplantae; phylum Streptophyta; class Magnoliopsida; order Solanales; family Solanaceae; genus Nicotiana; species Nicotiana noctiflora. The sequence goes on from JASVEL010003247.1 coordinate 28,953, forward strand.
AAAAGTTAAGGTATTTTCATAATTTTGTGAACTGGAACCTAGAAATAAATAATTTGAGCTGTTGTGTGACTTATATGTTTGTTGTGGACTGAGGATGGATCGGGCTGCACGCCGAAGCGGTTGATATGAGGATCGGGCTGCACGCCGCAGCGGTATTGCGCTTGGGCTGTAGGAGCCCCTCCGGAGTTTGTACACACCCCAGTGAGCATCGTCGATGTTAAATGGATCGGGCTAGACGCCGTAGCAGTTATGTCCATTGCATTGCATCTTTATCTGCTGATTTATCTGTGATAATTATATTGTGTTGTTGTTGCTAGTTCGTAGGAGGATCGGACTGTAGTTTAGCTTAATTTTGTGGTATTCTGTGAATTTCTTGCTTTTAGCTACTTGTATATATTTGTTACTCACTGAGTACTCAGTACTCAACCCTACTCCTGCACCTTTGTGTGCAGATTCAGGTACTCAGGAGAAGTAGATGAGCAATCCAGCCTTTACAGAGTCATATCGAGTTGCTGAGGTAGCTGCCGATGTTCGCAGAACCTAGCTTCTCCTCTCTTTTCAGTTATTATTTTATGTTCAGATTTGAGTATTTCAAACACTATTCTCTATCACTATTCGGGTTTTGTTTAGAGGCTCTAGACTTGTGACTCCAGATCTTTGGGAGTGTTAGTTGATTTCGCACTTCTCAATATTTTGTTCATATTATTATTATTGGAGTTTCTTTGACTCATATATTCTTCTCGAGTTGTCCATTTCGAATTGACATGATTTGTGAAAAATGATTATTGGTCTGGCTAGCCTAGCTTGATTGTTGGGCGCCATCACGACCGGATTTAGGTCGTGACAAGTTGGTATTAGAGCCTAGGTTACTAGGACTCGTGAGTCATGAGACGGTTTAGTAGGCTTTCCCGGATCGGTACGTAAACATCCGTATCTATCCTCGAAAGGCTACATAAACTTTAGAAAAAACCTCATTTTTCTTGGATTCATATCGTGCGATTTGTGTTATCGTGAAACTAAATATTTCCATATTCTATTCTCTCGCAGATGGCGAGAACACGTGCTAGCGGACGTGGCGGACGACCACCACTAGCACCCAGAGGATTAATAACTAACTGGTTTAAGGGATAATATGGTCGGGCTTGCCTAGCACTGTGTTGGGCGCCATCACGACCAGGGTTTGGGTCGTGACACAGACGCTCCACCAGCTCAGGTTCAGGCACCGGCAGTTTCTATTGAGATACGGGTCTTTAGGAGACTTTGGCCTAGATTCTATCAGTATGCACTGCCTTGGCTCAAGTGGTTACAGCCTCTAGTGCAGCGGCTTCTTCATAGGCAGGGGGAGGGAATCAGACCCCCGTGCCTCGCACACGCGAGCCGGTAATTCAGGGTATTCAGGCACCTGGGGCAGCTCCAGTTCAGCCAGCTGCACTTGTTGCACCAGCCCCAGCTTATGTGGTTCCAGTTATTCTTGACGATGAGCAGCATCGTCTGGAGAGGTTTGAGAGGCTACAGCTGCTAGCATTCAGTGGTGCTGAGGGCGAGGATGCCCAGGGTTTTCTTGATAAGTGTCAGCGTATGCTTTGCACTGCGGGTATTCTGGAGTCTAGCGGTGTTGCTTTCACTACCTTCCAGTTCACAGGTCCAGCATTTCAGTGGTGGGAGGATTTTGAGAGGCATAGGCCCGCTAGGGCAGCGCCGCTCACTTGGCAGCAGTTCTCCACGGTATTTTTGGAGAAGTATGTGCCTCAGTCCCAGAGAGAGGAGTTGCGTCGTCAGTTTGAGTGGCTGAAGCAGGGGGATATGTAGGTTACTCAGTATGAGTTGAGATTCACACAGCTAGCCCGTCATGCCATGTGGATGATTCCGATGGACAGAGAGAGGATCGGGAGATTTATAGATGGTCTTATCTATCGCATCCGTATATTGATGACCAGAAAGAGGGCTTCGGTAGTTACCTTTGAGGAGGTGGTTGATGTTGCCCGTCATATTGAGACAGATCGCCGCAGAGAGCGTGATGAGAGAGAGTCTAAGAGGCCTCTTGGTACTGGTAGTTACAGTGGTGCTCCTAGGGGCCAGCCTCAACATAGTAGGGGTCGTTCATTCAGATCTCATCAGTCAGGACGTGCAGAGTCCAGTGGATTTTCAGCAGAGCGGAGTCGTCTGGGCCATAAGGGTCATCAAGGTCGTCAGCAGAGTCAGCCTGCATTGAGTGCTCTTCTAGCTCAGAGCTCTACTTCTGCTTCTTCAGTTCAGGATTCATCTACAGCGAGGGGTCCTCAACAGTCCCTTCCTCCATCTTCAGGCCATTGCTTTAAGTGTGGCGAGTTGGGCCATATGAAGAGAGAGTGTCCTCAGCAGTTCCGTAGGATGTCTCAGCAGAGGGATCAGCCCTCGTCTTCTACTCCTGTCTCTTCAGCACCAGCACAGTCAGCTAGGAGTGGTGGCCAGGTGGCCGGAGGTCGCCTTAGGGGCGAGGATCGTATTGGCGAAGGCCAAGCTTGTTTCTATGCTCTTCCAGATAGGAAGGATGCTAGTGCCTCAGATGCTGTCATTTCAGGTATTATCTCAATCTGCCATAGGGATGCTTCTATCTTATTTGATCCCGGATCTACCTATTCCTATGTCGTTTCATATTTTGCATATCATTTGGGTATGACCCGTGGTATTCTTGCCTTGCCCGTGAATGTGTCTACCCCGGTGGGTGATATTGTTGTTGTGCATCAGGTATATCGATCCTGTATTATTACTATTCGGGGTCTGGAGGCCCGAGTTGACTTATTGCTATTGGGCATGGTGGATTTTGATGTGATTCTAGGCATGGATTTGGTTATCTCCTTACCATGCGATTCTGGACTGTCATGCCAAGACAGTCACACTAGCTATTCCAGGTAGTCCGAGGATCGAGTGGCGTGGCTTGACTGATTATGTGTCCGACAGGGTGATTTCCTATATAAAAGCCCAACGAATGATTGTAAAGGGTTGTTTATCTTATTTGGCCTTCATTAGAGATGTTAAGGCTGAGACACCCAGTCTTGATTCGATACCCGTTGTGAGGGAGTTTCCGGATATATTTCCAGTAGATCTGCCGGGCATGCCGTTTGAGAGGGATATTGACTTTGGTATTGTCTTGGTGCCAGGCACTCATCCCATTTCTATTCCACCCTATCGCATGGCACCAGCAGAGTTAAAAGAGTTGAAAGAACAGCTTCAGGAACTCTTAGATAAGGGGTTCATTCTCCCGAGTGTGTCACTTTGGGGTGCACCGGTATTGTTCGTGAAGAATAAAGATGGCACAATGAGAATGTGCATCGATTACAGGCAGTTGAACAAGATAACAGTGAAGAATAAGTACCCATTCCCTCGTATTGAGGACTTGTTTGATCATCTCTAGGGAGCAAGTGTATTCTCTATGATTGATCTTCGATCGGGTTATCATCAGTTGAAGATTAGGGATTCAGACATTATGAAGACAGCATTCAGAACGAGATATGGGCACTATGATTTTCTGGTGATGTCTTTCGGGCTTGACTAATGCCCCAGCTGCATTCATGCACTTGATGAACATTGTATTTCAACCGTACCTTGATTCCTTCGTGATCGTGTTTATTGATGATATCCTGGTGTATTCATGCAGCCAGGAGGAGCATGCACAACATTTGAGGGTGGTATTGCAGAGGTTGAGAGGAAAAGCTTTATGCAAAATTCTCCAAATGTGAATTTTGGCTTGATTCTGTGACTTTTCTGGGACATGTAGTGTCTAGTGATGGTATCTGGGTTAACCCACAGAAGGTCAAGGCGGTGCAGAATTGGCCCAGACCTTCCTCAGCTACTGAGATTCGGAGTTCCCTCGGCTTGGCAGGCTATTACCGCCGGTTTGTTCAGGGTTTCTCATCTATTGCTTCACCTTTGACTAAGCTGACACAGAAGAATGCTCCATTTGTGTGGTCTGATGAATGTGAGGAGTGCTTTTAGAAGCTCAAGGCGGCTTTGACCACAGCTCCAGTACTTGTGTTTCCATCAGCTTCAGGGTCTCATACAGTGTATTGGGATGCTTCTAGAGTTGGGATCGGTTGTGTATTGATGCAGGAGGGTAGAGTTATTGCATATGCTTCTCGTAAGCTAAAGCCCTACGAGAAGAACTACCCTGTTCATGATTTAGAGTTAGCTGCTATTTTTCATGCCTTGAAGATCTTGAGGCATTACTTGTATGGTGTATATTGTGATGTATATACAGACCACCGCAGCATTCAACATTTGTTTAAGCAGAAAGATCTCAATTTGAGGCAGTAGAGATGGCTCGAATTGCTTAAAGACTATGATATTGCAATTTTGTACCATCCTGGGAAGGCCAATGTAGTGGCGGACGCTCTGAGCCTGAAGGCCATTAGTATGGGCAACTTGGCGTACATTCCAGTTGGGGAGAGACCCCTTGCAGTAAATGTTCAGGCGTTAGCTAATCAGATGGTGAGGCTGGATATTTTTGAGCCCAGTCGGGTTATGGCTCGCGTGGTAGCTCGGTCTTCTTTATATGACCGTATTCGAGAGCGCCAGTATGATGATCCACACTTACTTGTCCTTAAGGACAGAGTTCAGCATGATGATGCCAGAGATGTCACTATTGATAGTGATGGTGTGTTGCGGATGCAGGGCCGGATATGCGTGCCCAATGTTGATGGCTTTCGTGAGTTGATATTAGAGGAGGCCCACAGCTCGCGGTATTCTATTCATCCAGGTGCCGCAAAGATGTATCAGGATTTGAGGCAGCATTACTGGTGGAGAAAGATGAAGAAAGATATTGTGAATCATGTGGCACGGTGCCTAAACTGTCAGCAGGTCAAGTATGAGCATCAGAGACCTGGTGGTGTGTTCCAGCGTATTGATATTCCTGAGTGGAAGTGGGAAAGGATCACTATGGACTTCGTTAGTGGACTCCCTCGGACAGCGAGAAAGTTTGATTCAGTTTAGGTGGTTGTGGATAGGCTGACCAAGTCGGCTCACTTCATTCCAGTGTGTACTACATACTCCTCGGAGCGACTGGCGGAGATATTCATCAGTGAGATTGTGAGATTGCATGGAGTTCCCATTTCTATCATATCAGGCAGAGGTACCCAATTCACTTCTCAGCTCTGGAAGACATTTTAGCGAGAATTGGGTTCATAGGTAGAGCCGAGCATAGCATTTCATCCACAGACGTATGGGCAGTCCGAGCGTATAATTCAGATACTAGAGGACATGTTGCGTGCTTGTGTCATTGATTTTGGTGGTTCATGGGCTGATTACTTTCCACTTGCAGATTTTTTTGCGTATATAATAGCTATCAGTCTTGCATTCAGATGGCACCGTATGAAGCTTTATATGGGAGGCGGTGTAGGTCTCCAGTCGGTTGGTTTGAGCCCGACGAGGCTAGATTATTGGGGATAGAATTAGTCCAGGATGCCTTAGACAAGGTGAAGGTGATTCAGGAGAGACTTCGCACAGCTCAGTCGTGGCAGAAGAGTTATGCGGACCGGAAGGTCCGAGATGTGTCTTATTCAGTGGGCGAGAAGGTGTTGCTGAAGGTTTTGCCTTTGAAAGGCGTTATGAGGTTTGGAAAGAAAGGAAAGTTGAGCCCGAGGTTCATTGGACCTTTTGAGGTGCTTAGGAAAGTTGGGGAGGTGGCCTATATGCTTGCTTTGCCACCCAGCTTGTCGGGAGTTCACCCGGTATTCCATATATCTATGCTCCGGAAGTATGTTGGAGACCCATAGCATGTGTTAGACTTCAGCACGATACAGTTAGATGAGGACTTGACCTATGATGTGGAGCCGGTAGCCATTTTGGGTCAACAGGTTCGTAAGTTGAGATCTAAGGACATAGCTTCAGTGAAAGTGCAGTGGAGAGGTCGTCCCATGGAGGAAGCAACTTGGGAGACCGAGCAGGAGATGCGGAGCGGATATCCACACTTATTTGAAACTCCGGGTATGTTTCTTAACCCGCTCGCGGATGAGCGTTTGTTTAAGTTGGGGAGAATGTAACGACCCGACTCGTCGTTACGGGAGTTATGGCCCCGTTTTCTTCATTTAACACTTCAATATGCTTATTTATATGTGTTTGAAAGGTTAGAAGCAAATCAGAAGGAATTTAGATAGAAACGAGGTAATATGCCTCTTTATGAAAATGATAGTTTGGAAAAGTCAACCGAATGTTGACCTATGAGTTAGATAGCTTGGAATTAAATTTTCATGATCCGAATAGTTTCAGGGGATCATTTATGACTTAGGAGAGCAATCGGAATCGAATTCGGAGGTCCGGTGTAGTTTTTGGCTTGAATTGGCTAAGGTTGAATTTTGGCGAAATGTGAACGGTAGGTGAGATTTTGATTCGGGGGTCGGAATGGAATTCTGACAATTTTTGTAGTTTTGTTATGTGATTTTGGATATGTCTGCAAATCTTTAGGTCATTCGGACGTCGTTTGGTCGGGTTTTGGGTTGAATGTTAGTTTCGGAAGTTTTGAAGAAACTTAGGCTTGAATCCGTGTGAAAATGGTGATTTTGATGTTTAGGATGGTGTTTTTATGATTAGAACAAGTCCGTATCGTGTTTTGGAGTATGTTGGTGGTTTTCGTTGGGGTCCCGGGGGCCTCGGGATGGTTTCGGACCATCATCCGGGCATGTGGAACTTAGAGAAAACTGCAAAAAATTGCAGGTTTGCAGCAGGCATTAAGCCTTCGCGTTCGCGTGGCCCATGTCGCGTTCGCGAAGGCAAGGCTGACTAAGGCATCGCGTTCGCGATCAGGCCGTCGCGTTCGCGTAGGCCAAGTTGGGTTGAGCTTCGCGTTCGCGTCCCTGGAGGTCACGTTCGTGTAGGAGAAAGATGGAGACCATCGCGTTCGCGTGAAGGGGAGACGCGTTCGCGTAGAAGAAAGTTGGCCAGCTGGGAATTTGTTCTTCGCGAATGCGTGGGAGGCATCGCGTTCGCGAAGAGTAAGCTGGAGCAGGGCATCGCGAACGCATGGGAGGTCATGCGAACACGTAGAGTAAAATGGCCTGGCAGTGAATTAAATTCCAGAATAGACCAGTCGCGTGTTCATTCACCAAAAATACAAATTTTGAGCCCTAGAGAGAGAAACTCACGGGAAAACACTGGGAATTCATAGTGTATTTATCGGAGGTAAGCTTCTTGACTCAAAAACGCAATTTTATGGTAGAATTAATATAACACTTCATGAATTTGGGTAGAAACTGTGAAGAATTATGGCCTAGGTATTGAAAATGAAAAGTTGACTTTTGAAACGCCATTCGAACTCTGATTTCAATAAATTTTATATGCACGGACTGGTGGCGAGACGAGGATAGCATTGGTACTAATTTCGGAATTTTTGGAGTAGCGGGCGCGGGGTTGGGTTTTACCAACTTAGTGCGTTTATGCGTATTTCGAGTAAATTGAATTGGGTTATGTTTCTTTGACCTGTAATTGACATAATTGCTGTGGTTTGACTAGATTTTACGCGCGAGGCAGCGAATTCCAAAGGAAAAGGCTTTGCGGACGAGTCTACAACCGGCTAGAGGTGAGTAGTTTGTGTATATGGTAGCCTGAGGATTCGAAACCCCGGCTTAGCGCATTGTGGCGCTATTAGGGCGTGGTTCGCACCCCATGGCAGGTGCGGGATTGATTGTGACTGGGGATTAAGACTTAGTCCACCCCGAATGAGTATAATAAGATAATTTTGGTTGAAAAACACTGTGTTTGATATAATTGTGGGTTGTAAGCTGTGTTTAGGGCCTTGTGCCGACCTGTAGTATCCCTAGGGGATAGTTATATATGTGATAGCTATACTTTCTTAATCACTGATCTCAGTCCTGGTTTGGAAATCACCGTATTGAAATGCTAAGTCACCTGTTTTGGGAAAATTAATAAAAGTTAAAGTATTTTCATAATTTATGAACTGGAACCTGGAAATAAATAATTTGAGTTGTTGTGTGACTTATATGTTTGTTGTGGACTGAGGATGGATCGGGCTGCACGCCGCAGCGGTTGATATGAGGATCGGGCTGCACGCCGCAGCGGTTGATATGAGGATGGGCTGTAAAAGCCCCTCCGAAGTCTGTACATACCCCCAGTGAGCACCGTCGATGTTAAATAGATCGGGCTACACGCCGTAGCGGTTATGTGCATTGCATTGCATCTTTATCTGTTGATTTATCTGTGATAATTGTATTGTGCTGTTGTTGCTAGTTCGTAGGAGGATCGGACTGTAGTTTAGCTTGATTTTGTGGTATTCTTTGGATTTCTTGCTTTCAGCTACTTGTACATATTTATTACTCACTGAGTACTCAGTACTCACCCCTACTCCCTACACCTTTGTGTGCAGATTCAGGTACTTAGGAGAAGTAGACGAGCATTCCAGCTTTTACAGAGTCATATCGAGTTGCTGAGGTAGCTGCGACGTTCGCAGAACCTAGCTTCTCATCTCTTTCCAGTTATTACTTTATGTTCAGATTGTGTATTTTATACAGTTTTCTCTATCACTGTTCGGTTTTGTTTAGAGGCTCTAGACTTGTGACGCCAGATCTTTGGGAGTGTTAGTTAATTTCGCACTTCTCAGTATTTTGTTCGTATTATTATTATTGAAGTTTCTTTGACTCATATATTCTTCTCGAGTTGTCCATTTGGGACTGACATAATTAGTGAAAAATGATTATTGGTCTGGCTGGCCTAGCTTGATTGTTGGGCGCCATCACGACCGAATATGGGTCGTGACAACTTCCCAACCATTAACCCTTTTCTTCATAACAACAAGATAACACAAAGAAAAACCCTAGCTGAAGATCAGCCGCCCAGCCCTTCTCCAAAGAGACAGCCGCCGCTACCGGACCTCTAGCCAGCCGCCCGCCACCCTTCAGCCAATGACCACCCTTCACCCATTGAGAGGCCCCGTTCTTCATCTTCTTCAACACTAGATGAACCAGATGATCCCATAACCGACCACACACCCCTAACCCATGGCTGCCGCCGCTCGTCTTCTTCACGATAACAACTACCGGCGAACAGCATCAACGGATCAGCGACCACCACCTCCAGCCTCTAACCCGCCAGCCCTAGACTCCAAAAGATCAGTTGTCGCCGACCACTCTTACTGGGACAATCCCATCTCCAACAAAAAATGACCAACAACGCCCAACCCCATTCTTAGTAGCCATCGCTCGAACATAACAGTCCATCCACGCTCACATAGACACAGAAAACAAGGAACAAGAAGGGGCAATCGACAACCTGAGTGAAAATGGATTAACGGAGTTCTAGACAAAATAGATGATCTCTTCTCATTTCCAATTTTTCTTATTTTCATGTATCGAAATTATCAGCAGAAAATTCTGCTTCTCCTCACTACAAAAATGGTTTAAAATTTGGATTTTTGAGTTGATTTTGACTGTCCATTTCCAAGGTCGAGTTCATCACCGATTGGAGGTTCTAGTCGTGACGGACGTGTTCCAGTTCGCGATCCTTAAATTAGTTTGTTGTTGTACTTTGTGTTGGGATTCAATAGATTCAAGGCGCTGTACAGTCCTCCTCCCGATTAATCGAAAAGTTCCGCGCATTAAGGTTCAATCCTTCAATCCTTTATTCATTTTATTGTTAACTATTTGCTCGGTGATTCAATTATGTGACTTGTTATCTATGGTTTGAATATGCATGCTCACGTGTTTACTCGAAATGGTCGCAAGTGAATTGAATTAAATTGGAATCGTTGTTTTAGTTGTTTGAATTGGAAAATTGGATTGCCAGTTTGTTGGGTTTAAAAGACTTGTTTGGGGATATGTGGCATTTGAAATTAAAAGGAAATAAAGTTGGGTTAGATGTGATAATATTTCTGTTTTGATACTGCTAGTTTTTATCACTCGCTAAGAGCATGTTTAGGCCGGCCACACTTGGGTAGGCAATCTCTAAGGTTTTGTTGATTTTGAGGTGAGAGGTTGTCCCTTAGTTAAATTTATCCGGGGAATGCCTTGAAGACTTTGTATATATTTATTCCGGGGTATGCCCCAAAGTATTATGTATTTGGAGGCCATGCTATGTGTTGGAAGTACAATGTAGGCTAGTTCTTGTTTTCATTTTCTTTTTCTGTTATTAGGTGGGGACGACCTCGAGCCTTTTGTTTGTTTGTTTTTCTTTTCCGTGACTATTTTTTAATCTCAATTCGAATATTTTAAAAGTCAATAAGATCGAGTGTGCAATCGTACTAGTTACGATACTTGGGGAGTGCCTAACACCTTCTCCCCGAGTCAAATGAACCCCCTTACCCGAATCTCTTGTGTAGACTTGGTTTTTAGAGTCTCAAGTGTTTTGAAAGGAAAAGAACTATTTTAAAAAAAAACGGTGGCCTGGCACACCGATATCAATTATCAGGTGGCGACTCTGCGTTAATCTTTTTGAACACAAATTTTGTCACTTTCAAAATTGAAAACAATTTTCAAGCTTTTTTACTAAAATCTTTTTTATTAATTTAAGAGGGTTTAGTGGAAGGTTTGGTAAAAAAAGGGGTGTGACATCTCTGGTGACTCTGCTGGGGACGTTGCGGGTTCGAGCTAGTACTTGATTTTGTTGGCTTTTAGAATATTTGGTTGAGGTTTTTATGTCTTTTCATTAGCTTTACTTGATTTTTATTATGTTTTTATATTTTTATTATTTTCTAGTTGCTTATTCGTTTACAGTTTTTGCTTTATGTGTTTACTGCTTTATAATTGTCATCATATGCATTACCCGATCAATTCTTTCTCCAACAAGTCTCGGAGCACGCTTCGTGTGCACGAACTCTTTGTTGAATCACCCTTAATTTAGGAGGGGGGGCCATCGGACGTATGGAGTGGGTGGAAAGCTTGAGCAGACACCATCGTTCATACGCTCCCCCAATCGCCTTGTTAGTGAACCCAAACTTAGGTCAGCCTTTAGGCCATTTTTGCATCATGTCATTTAGACTTAGCAGGGCTCGGTCCCAGGTACCGTGTCCCTTTGTAGGAAACTTGTCCAAATTTGGTCCAAATGGGCCCGTGGCCCAAAATGACATGTAATCATCCTATGTGCTAAATATCGTATCTTTGAGGGTAAAAAGGTCATTTGGCGGACCGATGTTTGGAAAAGAAGGGTGAAAAAATGTAGAAAATAGGGCCCAGTTAATTTTTTCTTTCCCAACTTTTTCAAGAAAAATCCAAAAAAAGAAGAAAAAGAAAATCCAAAAAGATTTTACACTTTTCCATTATTTTTCAAAAATTCAAAAAAATTGAAAATGAAAAATCCAAATATTTTTTATACTTTTCCACTATTTTCCAAAAATTCAAAAAAATTGAAAATGAAAAGTCCAAAAAGATTTTACATTTTTCCATCTTTTTTCAAAAAGATAAAATATAGCTTTTTACAAATTAATTGCATCTTCCCGAACTACGTGAACCTGATTCTTGTCTCTCGGGGCGAGATACGTAGGCAACCCACATATGGTCCGATCTTCCTAGCGCCTTAGGTTCTTGGTTTTGCGGGGTCTTAGCCAAATCTTGCATGTCTAGCCACTTTTGACCACATCGGTCATTCTTGCAAAATGGGGCCATTTTTAGGAAAGTGGTTCAATAAACCCATGACTTAAGATTTTGAGTCCAAAATTAGGTAACATATCAATTTAAGGTCTTTCCTTTTCGAGTTTGCATGTTTAGCCACTTTTGGCCACATCGGCCATTCTTGCAAAATGGGGTCATTTTTGCGAAAGTGGTTCAATAAACCCATGTCTTCGGATTTGAGTCCACAATTAGGTATCATATAAATTTAAGCTCTTTCCTTTTCGAGTTTGCATGTTTAGCCATTTTTTGCCACATCGGTCATTCTTGCAAAATGGGGTCATTTTTGCGAAAGTGGTTCAATAAACCCATGTTTTAGGATTTTGAGTCCACAATTAGGTATCATATCAATTTAAGGTCTTTCCTTTTCGAGTTTGCATGTTTAGCCACTTTTGGCCACATCGGCCATTCTTGCAAAATGGGGTTATTTTCGCAAAAGTGGTTCAATTACTCATATATTAGGATTTTGAGCCTACAACTAGGAGTCATATTTCTTTAGGGTCCGTCCTTTTTGAGTTTCCATCTTTAGCCACTTTTTGGCCATATCGGCCACTTTTGCAAAATGAGTTATTTCTTCAAATTAATTTTTGGGCCATGATCATTGGGAGTTTGTGTTCATATAAGCCTTAATGAGGAATATTTCCATGTCTTAGAGGTCACATTTGTTGAGTTTGCATGAATAGCCACTCTTAGCCATGTGGTTAATTTTCAAAAATAGCCCAATCATTTCTTGCATGTGTTTTGAGTCACTAACTCTATTTAATCTTATTTTTCCATTCAGTTATGGAGACATTTGCTAGAGTTTGAGCATGATAAATACCCCAGGACCATTATAGTCAAAGACCATTGCACACGAGCTGCTTGGGGAAACTTTTAATTTTAGTCTATCTTATGTTGTCTTTTAAATTTTAGTCTTGTGCAGTTGCATCGAGTCTGTCAGTCTAGTTAAGATTGTCAAGTCTTTTGTTATATTACTTCTTGTTTTGTATTTTAAAAAACCAAAAAAAAATTATAAATGAAAAATTCCAAAAAAGAAAAGATTTTTGTTTCTTAGTTTATTTTATCCATTACTTTTCAAGAACTACGCTTGATCTGATTCATGAGGGGCATGATACGTAGGCAACCTACATAGGGTTCGATCGAATCATTTTTTTCTGAAAACTAAAAAAACAAAAAAAAAAAAAGAAGAAAAATAAAAAAAGAGAATGAATTGTGGATGTGAGAAATGAGAGGAAAGAAAAGAGCGACAATTAAAAGAAAAGGAAAGGAAGGAAAACGAACAATCCAAGAAGTGATGGAAAAGAAAGCAAAAGAAGGTTGAAGTGAACAAAATTGGGATGATGCCAAATGACCTTCTGACCCTCGAAGCCATTCTAGAACCGTTAATTGTTGCTAGGGGCATTGCACGTAATGTGATATTTCTATCTGATAAATGCTCTAACAGTAACGTGTTGGCTTTGTTTTGCTCCTCTTTGGTACTTTCATTGTTGGAAAAACAGAGGGTGGTTAGGTTGTGGTACTTTGGCAATTCATAAATACAACACAATGTCAAAAAGCAAGGAAGATATGGCTGGCAAAGACTTGGACACAAGAGTCATTGACCCGTCGAGGGAGTTTGTGGAGTCGGAGTCTGAATTGAAAGATGAGGTCCAAAGGTTGAAACAACAGATGACAAAAATGTATCAAGCCTGGATTAAGGGACATCCTCCACCTTCATTCCATACCAACTATACAGAAATCCCTGCCTCCATTCCACCACTATCACAAGTCCAGGTTCCTACTACCGTTGATCTTTCCCCGCAACATGCACCAGGCTTTACCCCTTTACACAATTATCCTGGCACTTTCTCCCAAATTTTCCATGCTCCACCAGCCAAAACAACCTCATACTTTGCTCCGACATCTGCTCCTATTTTTGTAGCTCCTCCATCAGCTACTCTTCCTCGATCCTCTAGCGAGACAGCGTTCAAAGCTCCCAATGCCCAAAGAAAGAGACCCAAGGAACGTTTTAAGGAGTTTTGGTTCAGATGGAACAAACAAGTCGCTGAGATCAGTTCTCTGATTGATAGGAATGATGTTGCTGAGCCCCGCCAACGACATGATCCAGTGAGCATTCATGCTAAATGCTTTCAAACTCAATACCGACCCCAAAAATACCCTCACACTCCAAATAATCCTCCCCAATGCTGCTTTCCTCCACATAATCCCAAAAGGTATACCTCACTTTCGCAGTACTCTATCCACAATGCACCACCATATGCTTCATACTCACAGATTCTACAACAGATTGCACCGCCTCCACAGACGTCTTGCCCACTTGTACAAACATATCAACCCCCTACCCAAAAGCGGTTCCAACCAAGGCCGGAGTACAAAGTGAGAAGGCAGCAGCAAAGAGAAAGGTCTTTCACTCCAATCGGAGAATCCTACACAAGTTTGTTTGAAATGTTAAAACAATCTGGTCTGACCGAGCCGTTCCTCGGCTATACTCCAGACCCATATGCAAAAGGTTTTGATCCTACTGTGCGGTGCATGTACCACTCCAATGTCCAAGGGCATAGCATTGAAGATTTTTGTGCTTTGAAAAGGGAGATAGAAATAATGATTCAAGAAGGAATAATTGTGGTCCAGGACAGTGACACCCAAGACATTGCACAAAATCCTTTACATGCACATGATAATGCAAGCTATGCGGGAAATTTTCACGGTGGCATGGAGTATGAAAGTGTCACGACCCTAGTTTACCAATCGTGAACCTGTCATTACGGCACCGAGTCTCCGCGACTAGGTAAGCCTAACACGATGCAGAATATACACGTTTATGAACATTAATTAGGAAAATAGCGGAAAACGATATAAAAGGAATGTAATAAGTTCCTCTTGGCACATACACTCATCAAAACACACTAAATAGCATACTACCAAGACCCGGAATCCCACGGGTAACACAGACTAAAAGGGAGAGTACAACTGTGGCTCTATACTTCAAGAATATCTAAACAACGAAATGAGGGAAAATAACTACTATTACTAGGAGAATAGAAAGAGGCCCTCCGGATCCGCGAACGTAGCAGATCATACCTCGAGTCTCCTGAAGTGCTGCTAAATCACTTGAGCTGAACCTGGCCTGATGTACCTGGATCTGCACAACAAAAGTGTGCAGAAGAGTAGCATGAGAACACCACGACGGTACTCAGTAAGTGCCAAGCCTAACCTCGATGGAGTAGTGATGATGAAGGTCAGGGCCCTACCAAGAAAACAATAACATAATGATCAAAACAGTAATAAGCAGGAATAAGTAAGAATGAATCTGAAATAACAACAATGAAGTAATTACTGCAACTGACTACGATTAGCTAACTACAAGTAACTAACACAACATAAACTCAAACCAGCAAGTCCAGAACCTGTGGAAATTGAACCCACAGTCCCTCTCTATATCCAACAACTTAGGATCTCCAGGAATTTAACCTGCAGTCCCAATAATAGTATCTCAGGGTCTCCGGGAATCGAACCCGCAGCCCTTGGATCTCTGGGAATCGGACCCGTAGTCCGTATCTCAATAAATATATCAATAAACTCCGGGTCTCCAGGAATCGAACCCGCAGCCCTTGGATATCCGGGAATCGAACCTGCAGTCCGTATCTCAATAAATATATCAATAAACTCCGGGTCTCCGGGAATCAAACCTGCAGCCCTTGGATCTCCGGAAATCGAACCCGCAGTCCACAAACAGACAAATAAAAGGAACGCACAGAGAAATAGGATATGCATAACTACAACTTCACCAAAACAGTACCAACAATTATCAAGAAGTTCAAGTAAGGCAATTAGACAGATAAATCCTATCTAATCATTCTTTTCTAACGAATAACAGGTAAATGTCACAATCTAAGCAGCTAAGAACAGAAATATCACGAATTGCACAATTCAAGTAAGGCGAGTTCCAACAATCTACGCATGTACATGCCCGTCACCTCGCGTACAAGGCTTTTAAATTATCACACAATATCCTATGGGTGAAGGTTCTCCCACACGATGTTAGACAAGCCACTTATCTCGACTTCGGTACAAAACCGCTAAGAGATAACTCTCTTGTCACGAATATCGGCCTCCACAGATGTAGAATCTAATAAAAAAAATCAATGGAAATACATCAAAATAGGCCAATTAGGTATTACCCAATCGAAACAATTCGAAATACACCCAAAACCACAAGTTGTCAAAACCTAACTTTCGGTACGCTTCTCAAAAAATTATGAAAGTTATATATTCGGGTTCCTTATCTCAACACGAGTCTATGCATATAAAATTTACCAAAATTGGACTCCGTTTGCCCATTCAAATTGATGATTTACCATAATTTAGGCCTAGGGCTAAAACCCCCATTAATCTTCCATTAACAGTGAAATACTCAAGGATTTCATGATAAAATAACGTAATTAGGCCATGAAACTTACCTTCGATGATTACCCGATGATTCTCTAACAATTTCCCGTGAGTTTCTCTATCTAAGACTCAAAAATGGCGTTTTTGTGACTAAACCCGCGACTGGACAACTTCTGGTTTTTAATTAACTACCGGACGAAAATGCTCTATGCATTCGCATTACTGTTCACGCGTTCGCGATGAGAAGCCCAAACTTCTTCTACACGAATGCGAAGTTCTCCACGCGTTCACAAAGCACAACTCTACAACCGTCTGGAATTTCTTCTACTCGGACGCGTGACACTGGACGCGAACGCGATGCTTCGCTTCATTCCTCTACGCGAACGTGTTACACTGGACGCGAACACGATGGTCCCCTTCCTTCTTCTACGCGATCGCGTAGCTTGGGTCACGAACGCGATGACCAAATCTCCCTTGCCTACGCGAACGCGGGCCTTGCCTGGCGAACGTGAAGGCTAAAATCCTGCTGCAATTTTCTGCAGTCGACCAAGTATAAAAAAAGCCCGGATGGTGGTCCGAATTCACCCCGAGGCCCCAGGGACCCCAACGAAAACCACCAACATACTCCAAAACACGATACGAACATGTTCCAATCATAAAAACATGTCCTTAAACAAAGAAAACATCGAATTATAGCGAATTCAAGCCTAAGTTTTCATCTAAACTTCTGAAACCAACATTCAATCAAAAACCAGACCAAACGACGTCCGAATGATCTAAAAATTTGCAGACATATCCAAAATCACCTAACGAAGTTACTGCAACTGTCTGAATTCCATTTCGATGCCCGGATCAAAATCTCGCCTATCGATCGAATTTCCAAAATTTCAAACTTCGGCATTTCTAGCCTAATTGAGCTACAGACCTCCAAAATACATTCCGAATGCGCTCTCAACCCCGAAATCACCTAACGGAGTTAATGGAACCATTGGATTTCCATTCCGAGCTCGTCTTAACACTGTTCCAAATACGCGCCATTTTTCAACTATAAAGCTCTCATTTAGGGACTAAGTGTCCCAAATCGCTTCAAATTCTAGAACCGAACCTCCCCGCAAACCACAATAGCAGAAATGAACTTAGGGGAACAGTTAAATTGGGGATAGGGGCGTAAATTTCAAAAATGACCGGCCGGGTTGTTACATCTTCCCACACTTAAAAGATTCGTTCGTCCTCGAACGAGCATAGAAAACATACATGGAGTGGTGAAGAGATAAGGGTACTGGTTGCGCATATCCTGCTCGGTCTCCCAAGTCGCCTCCTCGGCCGGCTGACCCCGCCACTGGACTCTTACTGAAGCGATGTTCTTTGACCTTAGCTTCCTGATTTGCCTGTCCAGAATGGCCACTTGCTCCTCAACATAAGACGGATACTCGTCTAGTTGAACAGAAGTGAAATCCAACAGGTGCGACGGTTTACCATGGTATCTCCTAGGCATAGAGACATGAAATACGGGATGGACCCCGGCTACGTGGGAGGTAAGGCCAGCTCATAAGCAACCTCCCCAACACACCTCAAAATCTCAAAAGGGCCAATAAATCTCAGACTCAGCTGAGCACATTAGCCTGATATAATCTGAAGATATTCCCTCTTGTTCAAACAAATAAGTCTTAGAGCCTAATTCCAACATCTGGAATTCTATGTCAGTCATGTTTTCATCAAGAGATCACTTAATATTTCTTCAAACGCCGTCCTCAAACATGACTGCATAACCTTGCTGGATCCTTACCTTGCAACACAAAATCCACAGGACCACGATAATATTTTGTGGCCAAATTGGCCAAAAATTCGACGAATCAGATGTTCTCATTGCACCTCATGGTCTACATAGGTCTTGTTCTAACTTTTATGAATACTTTGTGATAACCAACTACTGAATCAACAATTCATTGGGTCTATACTCCTGACAAGATCCATTACCTTGTCCTAAACCAGAGAATGATCTTTTTCTCTATAATATACTTCATATAATCAGTTTGCACTAATCCCAAATCCCATAACCTCATCTCACCCAGTACGAACTGCTCAGGCGATAAGCCACCTCAAACATAATCAAAAGTCCTACAAGTTGACGCAATGTGTCAGTAGGCCACTAATTCGTACATGATACAAAATGAAGGTGAACACTAGAGAGAACTATTCAACTCTCACACTAACATGGACTTCCTCAGAAAAATAGGAAATAAAACACATAACAGCAAATATGGACACTGAAATAAATATCACACTGTTGCTGTGTGCAACCTGATCCCAACAATATACCCATGGTGGCGTGCCACCCAATCCAAACAATATACCCATGGTGGCGTGCCACCCGATCCAAACAATATAACCATGGCGGCGTGCCACCCGATCCAAATACAAAACTCACACAAGGAGCCACACGTCGAGCTGAATAGCTCATCATATCAAAATACTGAATATCGATCATAAGCACACTAAGGTGCATGATATCAGTCACAAGGAAACATATAGCGCTATAGGCTACAAACTCAAGCACAAATGAGGTGTGATATATGATCTAAGTCTCAAGAGACATCATGCTCATATAACATCACCACTGAGCGGAACCTCAACACATAAGGAATTTACCAAGCCGTCTCACAATTCATACGGCGCACTATATCTTTACATGAGTTAACTAACCACGAAATAAGACCGCGACTATCCCTTCATAAAGGGCACATTGCTGGAAGAACCACAACTGGCCTGACGCAAGGCTCACTTCCACATTTAAATCTATCCACCGACCTTAAGTCTATCATGGTCGTGCCAAGCTAAGTCAATAATATTTCACAGGTCTATAACCCAATAAGCAGTGTGCCCTTCAGGCATAAATCTTCAAATGGATGATATTACCAAGATCCTCATACTTGGTTTAAATTTATAATTAATCATGTTACTACATGTCACAGCTACGCAACATTCTTGTGGGACAAGCTCCCACCATCTTCCGAATAAGTATAATTAATGGGTCTACACATTCAATCCACCGGCTGCACTAACGCTGAAAAGCGATCAGGAGTCCCTAACCGGGATGCAAAGCCTTTCTCATAGAACACCGATCTCAAGTGATACTGACGTTAATACCTATCTTACTCAAAACACTGTAACTCATTTCCTGCTCTTCCGAGCTCTTTATATCACATTCATTGACAAAACTACGACCTTGGTCCTTACTTTAAATTCCATACCACTTACAACACCTCACGTGCCGATATACGATAACGACGATTTCCATCACAACTCTAGAACTGACGATAGGCTAATACTTCATCATATAGGACTTCGCATTTAACTCACTTCAGGAGAACTATAGCAACACACAGGCGAATTCTTATAACCGTTGTATATGCCAACTCAACTATGGATAATCAATCTACTTCCTTCCAGTTTATCCTGGATTGCCTTAAAAACGTTAATATCTCTCTTCAATACCTAACTTATTCCAACCGCACTCACCCCGAGTGACCTTAAATCATAAGGCCATGCTATCTCTAGAACGACGGCCATTTCATGTTTCTCAAATACTACACCACAAGTCAAAACATCATAGAACGTGTTGTGCCCTTCTTCGTAAGTTGCTTCAAAAATTTGACTCCCAACTGTACTTGTAGTCACAGTATTATCAGGCACCACACTTTACCTCTTGAATTCACTAGGACCTCTATTGAGAGCCATCCAGTCCTGACTTGTCCCAGTATGCAACCAACTCTACTGAATTTTATAACATATGAATACCCTCTCGATAAAGCACCCAACGGGATCACTTCCCTCGAAGCCTGCACCTATACGAGGCATAAATCATGAATCTTTCCTCAAGTTTGAACATGAGCCAGTAAGGCTAACCATAACATGCATTCAACAATACATATACTCAAATTACCACACATGGTCCTTTCCCGTGGCTGCAATAACCCATTAATACGCTAGTATCCAGAATTCACGCAGGTAATTAACCATGAGACCCAATCGTAAGCGGCGGGACTCTCCCACTTAGCCCAAAGCCACTATTACACGACTCTCGAACACATTAGAACTATTCTCTCAAGTCATTTGCTCTTATTCAACTGCAATTCACTTTATCCAATGAATATAACCACCTATGCTTTATTAGCACTCTAACACCATAGGGTATGACCTCATCCTAATACAACCAAACATCTTCTCGCTCCATGCATCGAGCATTCTTTAACGCGACAGCTTAAGACATACTGTGATTCTCACATCTACGAAGCACCGTGTAGCCTTCGCCGAAATCTTCCCTGCTGATAATGAAAGGTAGAATTTATTAGGGACACAGGAACATCAAAAGTCCCAACATCATACCATACGAGCCTCAACTCTTGCCCATCAGCAAGTTTCAAAGAACCTTTTGAATTGCACCTAGATACATCGCAGGCCAAATCTGATATGACACTTGACCCATAATTTGATCGTTGATAGTGAAATCCTTTCACTTGGCACGAAGCCATAACATACATCTTGCTAACCCATGACAATATCCTTTATCATTTGTATGTCTTCATCATAAGACAGCCCAAGACATTCATTTGGTACCTGTCATTCTTAAGACAGTTAAACTCACTTCCCCCAGTATCTCTGTTGGCTGAATCATTCGCTAAATAGATATCTCATATGAACCATATAGTCTTTATTTCCACCAACTATCTTTAGATCTACATCCACCTTGCGATTCTACCATTATTATGACGATTAGGCAGTTAAGTAAACCTTCTCAAGACCGTACTTATCAAGCGAATGTCAGAACCTAGTGCACCCCCATGTGCACAATTGAAGATCTCTCAATTCTCTTGCATTATCGATATGGATGACACGCGGTAACAATGGTTGAGTATATCCTTGACTCCCTTGAGATCTCCCTGCAGCGTCACGAACCGTCGGCACATACTTGATACCGAGTGCGCAATTTCAATACATGAGTGGATGCAAAAGAACATATGACATAGGCTCCAACTGAATAAATGGCGCACGATAAGGAATTCAAAGAATTGAAGAGTTTCCTAAACAGTTACATAGCCCCTCGTAGATAAATACAGACGTCTCCGTATCGATCAGCAAGAATCTAAGTAACCGGTCTGTGTCCCGTGACTCCTACGAACCTAGAGCTCTGATACCAACTTGTCACGACCCTAGTTCACCAATCGTGAACATGTCATGACGGCACCCAGTCCCCACGACTAGGTAAGCCTAACAAGATGCAGAATATACAAGTTTATGAACATTAATTAGGAAAATAGCGGAAAACGATATAAAAGGAATGTAATAAGTGCCGCTTGGCACATACACTCATCAAAACACACTAAATAGCATACAACCAAGACCCGGAATCCCACGGGTAACACAGACTAAAAGGGAGAGTACAACTGTGGCTCTATACTTCAAGAATATCTAAACAACGAAATTAAGGAACATAACTACTATTACTAGGAGAATAGAAGGAGGCCCTCCGGATCCGCGAACGTAGCAGATCATACCTCGAGTCTCCTGAAGTGCTGCTAAATCACCTAAGCTGAACCTGACCTGATGTACCTGGATCTGCACAACAAAAGTGTGCAGAAGAGTAGCATGAGTACACCACGGCGGTACTCAGTAAGTGCCAAGCCTAACCTCGATGGAGAAGTGATGAGGAAGGTCAGGGCCCTACCAAGAAAACAATAACATAATGATCAAAACAGTAATAAGCAGGAATAAGTAAGAATGAATCTGAAATAACAACAATGAAGTAATAATTGCAACTGACTACGATTAGCTAACTACAAGTAACTATCATAACATAAACTCAAACCAGCAAGTCCAGAACCTGTGGGAATTGACCCACAGTCCCTCTCTATATCCAACAACTCAGGATCTATGGGAATTTAACCCGCAGTCCCAATAACAGTATCTCTGGGTCTCTGGGAATCGAACCTGCAGCCAGTATCTCAATATCTCAGGATCACCGGGAATCAAAACCGCAGTCCGTATCTCAATAAATATATCTTTAAACTTCGGGTCTCCGGGAATTGAACCCGCAACCCTTGGATCTCCGGGAATCGAACCCGCAGTCCGTATCTCAATAAATATATCAATAAACTCAGGGCCTTCGGGAATCGAACCCGCAGCCCTTGGATCTCCGGGAATTGAACCCACAGTCCGTATCTCAATAAATATATCATTAAACTCCGAGTCTCCGGGAATCGAACCCGCAGCCCTTCGATCTCCGGGAATCGAACCTGCAGTCCACAAACAAACAAATAAAAGGAACGCACAGAGAAATATGATATGCATAACTACAACTTCACCAAAACAGTAACAACAATTATCAAGAAGTTCAAGTAAGGCAATTAGACAGATAAATCCTATCTAATCATTCTTTTCAAACGAATAACAGGTAAATGTCACAATCTAAGTAGCTAAGAACAGAAATATCACGAATTGGACAATTCAAGTAAGGTGAGTTCCAACATTCTGTGCATGTACATGCCCGTCACCTCGCGTACAAGGCTTTTAAATTATCACACAATATCCTAGGGGTAAAGGTTCCCCCACATGAGGCTAGACAAGCCACTTACCTCGACTCTGGTACAAAACCGCTAAGAGATAACTCTCTTGCCACGAATATCGGCCTCCACAGGTGTAGAATCTGATAAAAAAAATCAATGGAAATACATCAAAATAGGCCAATTAGGTATTACCCAATCCAAACAATTCGAAATACACCCAAAACCGCAAGTTGTCAAAACCCGAATTTCGGTACGCTTCTCGAAAAATTACGAAAGTTATATATTCGGGTTCCTTATCTCAACACGAGTCTATGCATATATATTTTACCAAAATCGGACTCCGTTTGCCCATTCAAATTGACGATTTACCATAATTTAGGCCTAGGGCTAAAACCCCCAATTAATCTTCCATTAACAGTGAAGTACTCAAGGATTTCATGATAAAATAACGTAATGAGGCCATGAAACTTACCTCCGATGATTACCCGATGATTCTCCAATAATTTCCCGTGATTTTCTCTCTCTAAGACTCAAAAATGTCGTTTTTTTGACTAAACCCGCGACTGGACAGCTTCTGGTTTTTAATTCACTGCCGGAGGACAATGCTCTACGCGTTCGCGTTACTGTTCACGCGTTCGCGATGAGTAGCCCAAACTTCTTCTACGCGAATGCGAAGTGCTCCACGCGTTCTCAAAGCACAACTCTACAGCCATCTGGAATTTCTTCTACGCGGACGCGTGACACTAGACGTGAACGCGATGCTTCGCTTCATTCCTCTACGCGAACGCGTTACACTGGAAGTAAACACGATGGTCCCCTTCCTTCTTATACGCGATCGCGTAGCTTGGGTAGCGAACACGATGACCAAATCTCCCTTGCCTATGGAACGCGGGCCTTGCCTCGCGAACGCGAAGGCTAAAATCCTGCTGCACTGATGCTGCAATTTACTGCAGTCTTCCAAGTATAAAAAAAGCCCAGATGGTGGTCTGAATTCACCTCGAGGCCCCTGGGACCCCAACGAAAACCACCAACATACTCCAAAACACGATACGAACTTGTTCCAATCATAAAAACATGTCCTTAAACTCAGAAAACATTGAATTATAGCGGATTCATGCCTAAGTTTTCATCTAAACTTCCGAAACTAACATTCAATCAAAAACCCGACCATACAACGTCCGAATGATCTAAAGATTTTCATACATATCCAAAATCACCTAACGAAGCTACTGCATCTGTCGGAATTCCATTCCGACGCCCGGATCAAAATCTCGCCTATCGATCGGATTTCCAAAATTTCAAACTTCGGCATTTCAAGCCTAATTGAGCTACAGACCTCCAAAATACATTCCGAACGCGCTCCCGACCCTGAAATCACCTAACGGAGTTAATGCAACCATTGGATTTCCGTTCTGAGGTCGTCTTAACACTGTTCTAAATACGGGCCATTTTTCAACTATAAAGCTCTCATTTAGGGACTAAGTGTCCCAAATCGCTTCAAATTCTAGAACCGAACCTCCCGGCAAACCACAATAGCAGAAATGAAATTAGGGGAACAGTTAAATTGGGGATCGGGGCGTAAATTTAAAAAACGACCGGCCGTGTCGTTACAGAAAGTCCTCTAGGGAAGTTGCTGACTGATGTTAATGATATTGAAATTGGTGAAGTTCTCGGTAATTTTGATGTGCAATCTAGTGGCTAATATGTTGAGCTTGGTAATTGGAAAGACACCCCTTTCTCGGTTGGCCGGGAGGAGTTTTGGTGGTTTATTTTATTGTCATTTCTGCTTGTCCGGGTTATTTCAGGGTTATAATCTAGATATTATCTTGTGGCTCAAACTCTTCTTCTTCTTCTCATTTTGCCTAGTTTGTTTAGTTGTAGTAACTCACTAATGTTCTTTAGGATTGTACCAGGGTTGCAACCCATGTCTGTTTGCTTGTTTTGTTCAAACCCTTTTCACCATCCGTCTAATGCAATATCATGTTTTCTGTTAGTTTTGGTCAGTTTTTGTGTAGGTTACTTTTTCCCTTATAGTTCTCTTTGTCCTAACTCAAGTGACCATGACATGCACGCATAATTCTCAGCCTGATCTTGAAAGCTAGTCTGATCATGAAGCAGTGGCACAGTTTTGAACATGACAAAAGAGGCATTTGAGGAAACAAGTAAAGATTCACGCATTCTGAGATAAACTAATGTTTGAATTGAGTGAAACTGAGGCAGTAACTCTGGAAATCAAGAGTTTGATAAGTAGAATACAACAAGGAAATGTTTCTCAAGCAGTCTGAGGTAAATCTGTCAGTGCTGAAATACATTCTTCCGCAGCAAGGTAAGGTTGAATAAAGTTTGTTCTAAATTGGCAAGGATCATTCATTGGGACAAAGGTATTGCCTGTCGGCACTTTTTATTTGTGATGATGCCATCAATAGATATTGTGCATGATTTCTTTATTTATCTTCAATTGCACGCTTGTACTTGGCATTCTCAAAGTTTGGTATGACGAAGGCTTTTTATTCTGCTACCCAAATACTTTTATCCTTTGCTACCCATTTTGAGCCCTAATTTTTTGTTTTGTACCCCTCTTTTGGAATCAGAAACAGAGTCAGGACCTAGAAAATAAAAAGAAAAAGAGAAAAAGAATAAAAAAAGGAAATGAGAAAAAGAAAAAAAGAAAAAAAAGACAAAAAAAAGGAAAAAAGAGAAAAAGAAATAGTAACAAAAAGTAGTCTTTGAACTACGTTCGACCTGATTCTTGTCACCACAAGCTACGTAGGCAGCCTTACGGTTCGGTCGCACCAAATAAAATATTTCATAATCCCCCGAAATCAATACTGGGGCTGATTTTCTAAGAAATCCCATCAAAGAAAAATCCAAAAAAAAGAAAAATTCCCCAAACTTCATGAAACTGGGGTAGAAGTTTTAATTTTGCCAAAAGACCCGATTCCAAAAGTTGTAATTTTGAAACCTTTCATCTTGAATTATTTTGAGCCTTCATGCTACCCTTTCTTTCTAATCCTGTCCAAAAGCCTAAATTACGGTCCAAAGAAAGACCTTCCGACCAATCATTGAGGATGCCATATCAAGTGTTGGTGAAAGTACGATCTCCCTGCATCATGGGTAATACCTTCGTTCTCAGAAAAATGAGAGAAAATGATAAAATGAGAGAGTCCTATCGGTGAAAACCCTTAGGGGCACCGTAAGGCGATGGTGAGTTGAGAAAAAGAGAAAAATGAGAACCGCAACCCTTGGATCTCCGGGAATTGAACCCGCAGTCTACAAACACTACAACTCCGGGTCTCTGGGAATCGAACCCGCAGCCCTTAGATCTCCGGGAATTGAAACCGCAGTCCACAAACACAACAATAAGAAGGAAAGCACAAAGAAATATGAAATACATAACTACAATTACACTAAAACCTGTATCAACAAATTTCAAGAAGTTCAAGTAAGACAAATAGGCACTTAGACAGATAATCCTATCTAACCATGCTTTTCTAACGAATACCAGGTAAATGTTACAATTTAATCAGCTAAATAACAGAAATATCAAGCTAAATGACAGAAATATCACGATTTGAACAATTCAAGTAAGGTGGTTTCCAACAATCTGCGCATGTACATGCCCGTCACCTCGCGTACAAGGCATTTAAATAAACACATAATACCTAGGGGAAGGTTCCCCCACACGAGGTTAGACAAGCCACTTACCTCGATTCCGGTGCAAAACCGCTAAGAAAAGACCCTTTTTCCACGAGTATCCAACTCCGAGTGGCCCGAATCTAGTCAAACCAATTACACAGTGTAAATAACATCACAAGTAACTAATTACAATGATTAAATTACAGCTACGGCACGGAAGTGGGTGAAATGACCAAAATACCCCTGCAGCCATCGTCTCGAAATTGAAATATATTTACGTTTTCAGAACCCTCGTACTCTCACGAGTCTAACCATTTAAAAATCTCCCAAATCGGAGGTCAATTGCTCCCTCAAAACCCAATAGTTTGGTCTATTAACTTCCACCCAATTTCACATTAAAAATTAAAATTAAAAGGTAAATTTAAGAGGGGATTCATGGAAATTGATCAAACCGAGTGAGAAACACTTACCCAAATCACCCAGGTGAAAATCCCTTCAAATTTTGCCAAAATCGAGCTCTATAAGTCAAAAAGTGATAATATGAAGAAACCCTCGAATTTGGGATTTAATCTTTCTGCCCAGGTGTTTCGCGATCGCGTAGGGATAATCGCGATCGCGTAGAGTAATTTGAGAGGGCCCAGAGGTTGTTAATTGCGATCACGATGTTAAGGATGCGATCGCGGAGAAGAAGGGACCGGTGCATCGCGATCGCGTAGAGATGGATGCGATCGCATTTAAGAAAAATCCAGGTCCTGGAATTGCCTTACGCGAACGCGTGACTAAGGCTGCGATCGCGTGGGAAGGAGTTTTAAACCATCACAATCGCGTACGAAAGCATGCGATCATGAAGAAGCAACTGACAAGGCATCGCGATCGCGGGAGGACCATCGCGATCGCGTAAAAGAGTGGCAGAGACAGCAGTTGCAGCAGTTCAGCTGTGTTATTTAACTCAAAATGGTCCGTTTGGACCCCCGGATTCATCCCGAGGCCCCCAGGACCCAAATGAAAACCACCAACCTACTCCAAAACACAATACGAACTTGTTCCAATCATAAAAACACACCCTTAAACACGGAAATCACCAAATCAAAACGAATTCAAGCCTAAATTTCATCCAAAACTTTCGAAACCTACATGCTATCAAAAACCCAATCAAACATTGTCCGAATGACCTGAAAATTTGAAGACATATCCAAAATCACCTAACGAAGCTACTGCAACTGTCGAAATTCCATTCCGACGCCCGAATCAAAATCTCACATATCGATCGGATTTCCAAAAAATTTCAAACTTCGGCATTCCAAGCCTAATTGAGCTACATACCTCCAAAATACATTCCGAACGCGATCCAAACCCCGAAATCACCTAACGGAGCTAATGGAACCATAGGATTTCTGTTCTAAGGTCGTCTTAAAACTGTTCTGAATATGGGCCATTTTTCAGCTGTAAGGCTCTCATTTAGAGACTAAGTGTCCCAAAACACTCCAAGCTCTAGAACCGAACCTCCCGGCCAACTACAATAGCAGAAATGAACTTAGGGGAACAGTTAAATTGGGGATCGGGGCGTAAATTTCAAAAATGACCGGCCGGGTCGTTACACCCTCATGGATAATGGGATTTAGTTTAGAGTTCTCAGGACCCTCCTTGATAATGGGATTTAATTTAGAATTCTCAGAACCCTCCTGGATAATGGGATTTAATTTTAAAAGTTCTCAGGACCCTCCTGGATAATGGGATTTAATTTAGAATTCTCAGGACCCTCCTGGATAATGGGATCTAACTTTCAAGTTCTTAGAGCTCTGTAGGTAGCATGATCCAATTAACATTCACATACATGCCCGAATCCCAAACTGGGGCAGAAAAAGTTATTTTGTTTTGTTGTAATATCAGGTGCCCACCTGGATAAAAAAATTATTTTTGTTTTGTCTGTTTTGTTGTAATGTCAGGCGCCCACCTGAATAACAAGGGAACACAGTTTCAAGCATTAGCAATCAGGCGCCCACCTAGATAACAAGGGAATACATTTCAAGTTTCGGCAATCAGGCGCCCACCTGGATAACAAGAGAATACATTTCAAGTTTCTGCAATCAGGCGCCCAACTGAATAACAAGGGAATACATTTCAAGTTTCTGCAATCAGGCGCCCACCAAGATAACAAGGGAATACATTTCAAGTTTCTGCAATCAAGCGCCCACCTGGATAATAATGGAATACATTTCAAGTTTCTGCAATCAGGCGCCCACTTGGCAAGGGAATACATTTCAAGTTTCTGTAATCAGGCGTCCACCTGGATAACAAAGGAATATAGTTTCAAGTTTTAGCAATCAGGCACCCACTTGGATAACGAGGGAAATTATTTCAGAAATCAGTTCATGCTAGAAGTAGCAAAATCTCGCGGCAAGAATGCGAGTCAACAATCCGAGGTGATCAGCATAAGTAATTTCAAACCAGAAAAGAAAAGAAAAGCAAACAAAATGAGAAAAAATAAAGAAAAGGGAGGTGAGTCCAAAATGCAGAGGCCGAGACAAGATGTGAATCGTTCAAGACATGACTAAGTCACAAGCATTGTATGTCCGATTTTGATCCGTAAAGCAGAAGAAAAATGAACTAACACCTACATCTAGCGAGCTTCAAGGTTCAGATCTAAAGTCTGCATGAAGAACCATTCAAGACTCAAGATCAAGCTTCAGAAGTCTTATAGATAGGAATCTTGTAACTCAAAGTTAACAGGTTTACTTAGTCTTTTACATTTTCTTATTTTGATGTAATAACAAGACCGTGGACCGGAACCTCGACGGCACCTCGAACGGCTCTCCACCTCGGTACACTCCATCATCTCATTCACTTCTGAACTACATGTGGCCTGATTCCTTTACAGCCAAGGATATGTAGGCAACTTAGATACCAGGGCTCGGTCACATTCTTCTTCCTCTTAGCTTTTGGTCTTTTAAATAAGTGTCAGGTCAAAAAACCTTTCTAGTCATTCTTTGTCTGAAAATACTTTGTATTTTCAGTCAAAGAGGGGCAGCTGTAGACATGTAATTTTTGACCCTCCCCGAAAGTTCACCTGTTTTAGCGTAGAATATTTAATTTAGGTCTCATATAGTTATTTCCACTAATTTTAACTCTTTTACATTATTTTTTTCACAAAATTGAAAAATACAAAAATAGTTTCATTTTTTTTTCTTTCTATTTAATTCAATATTAGGTATTTTTAGAAAGATGTATTACTTGTAACCTATTTTAATTCTAATATAATCCTTGAAAATACCAAAAATTATTTCAACTTTAATTGTTAGTTTTATTTTAATACTAATAGTTTATCAAAATTAATGTAGAGTTTTATAGGTATTTAATTTTAATTTTAATTTTTCAGTCCATTTTGGTCCAATTTTACATATTTTTGAAGCCCAAATGAACAAGCCCAATGCCCATTTCCCAACCCTTAACCCTTCTTCTTCATAACAACAAGATAACACAAAGAAAAAACCTAGCAGAAGATCAGCCGCCCAGCCCTTCTCCAAAGAGACAGCCGCCGCTACCGGACCTCCAGCCCCCGCCACCCTTCAGCCAATGACCACCCTTCACCCATTGAGAGTCCCCGTTCTTCATCTTCTTCAACACTAGAAGAACCAGACGATCCCATCTCCGACCACACACCCCTAACCCACGGCCGCCGCTGCTCTTCTTCTTCACGACAGTAGCTGCCGGCGAACACCATCAACGGATCAGTGACCACCGCCTCCAGCCTCTAACTTGCCAGCCCTAGACTCCAAAAGATCAGTCGCCGCCGACCACTCTTACTGCGACCACCCCATCTCCACCAAAAAATGACCAACAACGCCTAACCCCATTCTTAGCAGCCATGGCTGGAACATAACAGTCCGTCCACGCTCACACAGACACAGAAAACAAGGAACAAGAAGAGGCAATCGACAACTTGAGTGAAAATGGATTAAAGGAGTTCTAGACAAAATAGAGGATCTCTTCTCATTTCCAATTTTTCTTACTTTCATGTATCGAAATTATCAGCAGAAAACTTTGCTTCTTTTCACTACAAAAATGGTTTAAAATTTGGATTTTTGAGTTGATTTTGACTGTCCATTTCGAAGATCGAGTTCATCGCCGATTGGAGGTTCTAGTCGTGACGGACATGTTCCAGTTCGTGATCCTTAGATTAGTTTGTTGATGTACTTTATGTTGGGATTCAATAGATTCAAGGTGCTGTACTGGCCTCCTCCCGATTAATCGAAAAGTTCCGCGCGTTAAGGTTCAATCCTTCAATCCTTTATTCATTTTGTGTTAACTATTTGCTCGTTGATTCGATTATGTGACTTGTTATCTATGGTTTGAATATGCATGCTCGTGTGTTTACTTGAAATGGTCGCAAGTGAATTGAATGAAATTGGAATCGTTAGTTTAGCTGTTTGAATTGAAAAATTGGATTGCCAGTTTGTTGGGTTTAAAAGAATTGTTTGGGGAGATGTGTGTCATGACCCCAAATCCGGTCGTGATGGCGCCCAGCACACTGCTAGGCCAGCCCGACCAATCAACAATAATTTACGGAGCTATGAGCTCGCATTATCCCATTTAAGCATAACAAGTTTAAAGACAACGGTGATAGATATATCAAAACAGGGAACCAAGTCCCAACACATACCAACTCCCTTAGACCGAAGGGTCAATAGTCACGAGCCTCTAAAGAACATAAGTGTAATAAGGTTTACATCAAAACTCAATGCAGAAAGAAATGACAACATGAAATGAAAAGACAGCTAGAAGGTGAGTCAGGTCCAGCGGACGCTGCAGCTACCTCGACTATCCCGTACAATGCCTCTGAACGGCAACCAGATTAGGTCTGCTGAGAGGTACCTGGATCTGCACACAAGGTGCAGGGAGTAAAATGAGTACTTCCAGACTCAGTGCTAATAAACAGGGGTAAGACAGTGTAGATAAGAAATCCACAATAAAACACTATATGAAGCTGTAATCAATACCCTGTAACAGTTCAACATCATCAGAAATATACCAACAAGTATCAACAACAAGTATACAACAGCTAGCAGGTGTAGCTAAAATGCAATGCAACGCATGAAATGACCGCTACGGCGCGTAGCCCGATCCAATTTGGGTACCCGTGCTCACTGTGGGGGTTCAGACTCTGGAGGGGCTCCTACAGCCCAAGCACAATATCACGAAGATACGCTGCGGCGCACAGCCCGATCCCCTTCCAGCCAGCTAATATGCAAATACAGCCTCGCAGGCTCAAAAGTAGTTTTGAAAACTCTTTTATCATTTTTAGTTGAAAACAGTATATCAAAGTTCCATAGATTCGAAAATCATAATAACGGTAGTAGCTTCAGACTGGTAGTAAAACTAGCAAGTAAATATCACAGCACAAAGTATGTACTCAATAACTGGCTCACAACCCATAAATGTACTCAACCATCCGAGAAGGAGGTTCAACGGCTCAAGAGTAGCCAATATCACTATATAATATACAACCATCCGAGAAGGAGGTTCAACGGCTCAAGAATAGCCAATATCATAATACAGTATCAACAGGTCGGACTAAGCCATAGTCCTCAAATCACCATTGACCCCGCACTCATAAGAGAGTACGTGTCTCGCCGCTATATAGCGTCACAAAGTGGTATACCGGGGTTTCGAACCCACTGGTCATCACCCACATCTATTACTCACCTCAATACAGCTCGACGACTAGTCCGCAATGCCCTTGCCACGAGAATCAAGCTCCGCACGCGTAGAATCTGATCAAATATAGTAAATACACATCAATTTAGACCAATGGGACGACACTCAATCAAAACAACTCAATTTACATCAAAATTCCCAAAGTTGTCAAAACCTGACTTTCGATACACTTCTTGACAAAATTACGAAAGTTACATATTCGGAACCCTCATCTCAATACGAGTCTAGGAATATAAAATTTACCAAAATCGGACTCCATTTGGCCACTCAAATTAGTGTTTTTCTTCAATTCTAGGTCTAGGCTAAAACCCGCCTTAAATCTTCCATTTACAGAGAATTAACCAAGGATTTCATGATAAAATGATGTAATTAAGCCACAAAACTTACCTCCGACGAACACCCGTTGATTTCCCAGCAATCTCCCGTGAGTCTCTCTCTCTAGAACTCAATTTTTGTGTTTTGGGGTGTGAAACCCGCGACTGGTTCTGTTCTGTAATTAAACTCACTGCCTGGGAATTTTACCCTACGCGTTCGCGATGCCTCTCACGCGAACGCGATGCCTTGATCCTTTCCTTCATCGCGAACGCGACATGAAGTCACGCGTCCACGAAGGCCATTCTCCCCAGCCCCGGATTTTTCCTCTACGCGAACGCGTCCCAGTCCACGCGAACGCGATGCTTCGCCTTTCCCTATTACGCGAACGCGACCCAAACCAACGCCAACGCGATGCTTCCCTTCTTTCTCTTACGCGAACGCGGTGCCTCCCCTCGCGAACGCGTTGACCAAGATGCCCCAGCCTACGCGAACGCGGGCCTTGCCCTTGCGAACGCGAAGGCTTATTTTATGCCCAGTGATCTGCAAATTTTACATCAGACTTCCATGTTCCAAAAATGCCGGATGATGGTCCGGATTCACCCTGAGGCCTCCGGGATCCCAACTAAAACCACCAACATACTCCAAAACACGATACGAACTTGTTCCAAGCATAAAAACACCATCCTAAACATCAAAATCACCAATTACACACGGATTCAAGCCTAAGTTTCTTCGAAACATCCGAAACTAACATCCAATAAAAAACCCGACCAAACGACGTCCAAATAACCTGAACATTTGCGGACATATCCAAAATTGCATGATGAAGCTACAGGAATTGTCAGAATTCCATTCTAACCCCCTCCCCCCCAAAATCTCACCTACCGATCGGATTTCGCCAAAATTCAACCTTAGCCAATTCAAGCCTATTTCTACACCGGACCTCCAAATTTAATTCCGATCGCTCCCCTAAGTCACAAATCACCTCCCGGAACTAACCAATTCATCATAATCCGATTCCGAGCACTCTAGCTAAATAGGCAACTCCAGGTTGACTTTCCATATTCAAGCTTCCTTCAAAAAGGCTATACGCCTAATTTTCAATCCAAATCACTCCTAACTCACCCGATAGACTCTAACACCGATATGAAAGCATAAAACACCTAAATATAAGATAACGGGGTGGTAATTCCTATGACGACGGGCCGGATCGTCACATTCTCCCCAACTTAACCAAACGCTCATCCTCGAGCGAACCCAGAGTTGTACTAGAAGCAACCCAATAGCTGAATGACCTTACCAAGCATATATTCGGGCTATCACACGTCACCCTATCTCTCATAAGTCTGAAAACACCATATAGATGAAATCTCACAGACGATCTGAACCATAAACCACATTGCACATTCCGAAATCATATACCAATTGCTAATGCCATGCCTATACTGAGGATACACTAGAATCCACTGCACTAACCCACACTCACCACTCCGGGTGAGATCATATGATGTATCAAACAACCCAATCACTCGAGACAATAGTCTCTAATCACTACAATTTCCCACGATAACCAAATATCAACTGAAAAACCTTTTTCATTAGATAGAGTCTTGTTCCAACACCTTCATATCATGCCCACGTCAACCGAACACGCGATATATCGAACCCATCTCTCAGGTCAACCATTCATGAATCCATTTCACTTTTGACTGATAGCACAATAGATTTCGGTCCCAAATCTCGGTATTACCTTTCTAACCCACTGAAATCACATATGCTCGCTCTCCATAATGACTCCAATGATCGTTTCGATTATAACACACCGCACTGGTGACATGACACCTCAAACACCGGCCTAAGCCGCGACGAGCAAAACATAGGCTCCAATAGAAACGTCTGCACACACTCGAATCATGATAGTTCAAATCATGACAACTGTCTCCGGCAAAAGAGCTGCAATTCAATCCCTCTATGTCATCATAACATAGAACCGAGATCGCGTCTCGCATTATAGAAATAGAGTACCTGAATCCTCCTCGAGAGGTCATAACATCACGTGGCCTTGCCACGATTCATGATTCTATCCAAACACCATTGCTCATGGAGCACCTCAAGTTACCAAGCTCAAACGGTCAGCCACACACATATTTAGGTCTGAACTCAAGCAATCGACCTCACCCACGGTGAAACAATTAATGTATGCTATCAAATCCTGAAAGGACACAACCGATGTGCCATTCGCCGAGCGATACTCAATACAGACTTTTCCTCATAAGCCAGGAGGTATTGTATAACAGGTAACATATAACTAACTCTATTTTGCATTACACTGTTGCGGCGTGCAACCCGCTCCAATGACATACCCGTGGCGACGTGCCACCCGATCCAGATACCATACCTGCGGCGGCGTGCCACCCGATCCAAATAACCCGTGGCGGCGTGCCACCCGATCCACGCATAAATCTCGCAAAAGGAAATGCACATCGAGTCGAATTGCTCATTATAATAAACATATATAGCCTCAAGCTCGGCCACAAGAAACGCATCCGACAAAGTTCCTCAATACCAGAACTAAATCAATCGTAGAAACCTCTGCACTAATATCCGCCACAAAGGCCCAACTGACAAAGCAATACCCACCAGCCATCCGCTGGTCCTGAGGTACAACTACCCCGCTGGAGCATACTCTGATGCACTCTGCTACGCAATTTATGCTATTCCATCATAGTCCATATCACATTAGTCTAGACAACCTGACCCAATGATGACCAGTCAGCAATCAAGTATCATAATCCAAATTCGTTATATCAAGTTGACAGAGAGCCATCAGGGCTTCCGATTTTCCAATAATCACAAAACGGTGCCGATACACACGATATACAACCACTGCATAGGCGGAGTAACGAGAACTTCAAGTCTCCAACACATATATAACACATGAATCACTATGCCTAATTCTGTATTCCACCATAAGAATACTTAACGCACATCAAGCGCCCATTCATACCACGAAAGTCATTCAGGAATTTCACTATGCCATCAACGACTCAATTATTACAGTCGATCCAACAAGAGAATACCACCGTACCACTAGATATTATCAGTTTACATTACCTTGTTCTTTTGGACCATATACCCTGCCAAATTACTAGAATAGCAGTACCATTTTCCTTAATCGCCAGAAAGATCGATTCTTTAAATCACCTGCAGCTACCTGCGCTGCTCAATAATTTTAATGACTTCCCATATATTATGAACTGATCTCAAAACCTTGAATATGCCATTATCAACTTTCCATAACACATTGCGTATACCATACCACACTAAGACAACATGGAAATTCATATCCCTTTCCTCCGCAGCAAACATCGGCACACTCAACTAGTCAAGGACTTTCATGATCCCATATGGAGATAACTCATTACATATTCCAAGCCTTGCATACCAACAGGAAATACATTCATTTTCAAACCACGGTAAACCACATTACAAGCTCTTTCTCCCAATTACATTGCATAAGTTAAACTGCCAGGACTGAGTCCTTATACCCATATCAAGTTACACAACTGCCAGCACTCAAGAGCTTTGCTGCACAATATCTGCAAGACTCATTACTTCAACCTCATACCAGGAATTAATCGTATTCCTTATCATACCGCTTCGATTTATTAACAAGTTGTTCCATGTACCCAGTTTTCTTTCTGATTCATCTTTAGTTTAATATTAGCCATTACTGTAGCACCATAATACATCAACTCATGTTACCACACGAGACTCGTACATAAGACCACACGGTCTAAGACCCATAGGTCACTTAATACTCTCTCAATGTTTCCCAGAAGGACCATATCCTACAATACTTTATTTCGAAGAACTTCTTGCGATTTGAATTCGTTATCATTACCTTCCAATACAGATTACATAGAATCCCATCATTCACATAATATAACACGAGTCTTGATCTCTTCTAACGAAACCACCGTCTTTATCCAAATGCACAATCTTAAGACACCTGACTGTTACAAGTAAATCGTGAACACCGTAAAACAATTCTCGGTCGTCATTCACCTTGTTCAGCTATAATTCGACTATCTTATTGAACAGAACCACTCGTGCCTTGTTAAAAATCTGACATCGCAGAACATGATTACATATAGATACAATTAGCTATCTTTCTTTTCTATGCACCGACCATTCCTTACCAACCTCAATTCAAAACATCCTAGTATTTCTTCACATCTACGAAGCATCATAACCTTTATCAGAACTTTCTATCATACCTAGAGACAGAACCAACATAGCACACAACAATGCAATCAGTTAATCAACAACAGCCTCCCCAACTTGGCTCGAAGCGATACATCAAAGCACTTTTAGCCACTTATAGCATTCTTACCCAAATGATTCCACAATGTTCTGGTTAGGTTAAACTCAAGTCATTTGCAAGCTTTGGCAAAGATTCGAATCATCAGAAATATTAACTCTTTTGCAATTCTTGTATTCATTCACACACAACAATTAAGCCCACTCTTTAGGTGACAAAAATCTTTTCTAAGTCCCAAATTTTCCAAAAATTTTGACAGAGTTTCCTTTTTAACTTGGCGTATCCACCTGCCAGAGAATCACCAAAACTATCCTAGAAATACATTCACAACTCGACAAGACATCACAATGCATATCGACAACATTAGTCTCAATACTACACAAATCATATTATCATAATTGTTACATGAACATGCGTTGTACCTGCTCGAATCATAACACATATCAAATACCTTTCAATTACACATGAGAATCAACCCAACCTACTTCTTCTCAATTTAGCATTTCAGTACAATACCTTCCACCAAGATACACATAGCATAATCACTTTAGTGTTCCTGAGTTTGAAATCGTTCTACTACACATAAGGCACTTTATCTTCCAATTAAGAGATATGGTAAATATTCACCACGCCCATAGCTCGGGGCTACACAACAGATTAAACAAGAGTCGAACAATTAACAGCTCACCCATTAGTAAGCCTCCCTAATACTCTACAGATCGGCACAAGGCCCCAAACATGGCTACTATTCCAAGTACATAGATATAAGCCTAGTCTCAGTCATTTTACATAGTAATTTATAAATCGGGAAGGGCCAAGTCCAAATCCCCAGTCACAATACCACCACGCTCATCACATGACGCATGTATCATCTCAGCATAGCATTGTATAGTGCAAATACGGGGTTTCAAACCCTCAGTACATTATCTATTGTCACGACCCCAAATCCGGTCGTGATGGCGCCCAGCACACTGCTAGGCCAGCCCGACCAATCAACAACAATCACGGAGCCACAAGCTCACTTTATCCAATTTAAACATAACAGTGATAGATATATTAAAAACAGAGAACCAAGTACCAACACGTGCCAACTCCCATAGACCGAAGGGGCAAGAGTCATGAGCCTCTACAGAGTATACAAAGTGTAAATAGTGAATATAACTGTGCACAAGTGTGGGATGATTAGAACAAAAGTATAGACAAACTGGAGAATCAGGTCCTGCGAACGTTGGCAGCTACCTCGAACTGTCCAAAAGCACTCCCGAGCCGCAATGGAATCAGCTCTGCTGTAATGTACCTGGATCTGCACACAAGGTGCAGGGAGTCGGGTGTGAGTACTTCCAACTCAGCAGTAATAAAAGTAAATAATGCTGAAGGGAAGAAAACCATGATAGGCACTATCTCATGCTACACAATACAGAACTATCTTTTTATTCCTTTCAAGCATATGTGAGTAGATTATTTAGAAAATCTCAATTTTAGCTACTTTCTTTCATAATAATATACCAATACCTAGATGCAATCTCAAGCAATGCAAGTCCGCACTCAAATCAGCCCCTCGGGCTCAGCACTCCTTATCAATTTACACCAGGAGATCTTGTCAATAAGGCAACTAATGCATGTGTGCCAATAATGTATGAGTGTTGAATGTTATGCCACGTAGTACACGTAAACCAATGTATGTATGTCATGCAATGCATATGACCGCTACGGCGTGTAGCCCGATCCAATTTGGGTACCCGTGCTCACTGTGGGGGTTCAGACTCCGGAGGGGCTCCTACAGCCCAAGCACAATATTAATATCACACCTGCTGCGGCGCGCAGCCCGATCCGTATACCACTGCGGCGTGCAGTCCGATCCATGCATGTGTATGCATATGCTCGCATGAAATGTCATGCCCTAACATATGGCCCTCGGCCCAATCAGTCTAACAAATAATCAAGAAAGCCCTACGGGCAACAATATCATATTAGCTCATAGCTAAAAATGTTATTAAGACCTTGTTCAAGTTTTTTTCATAACCTTATAAACATGCTGAATAGCAAAATACCATTTTAAAACCTTAAATTTAGAATAAAATATGCACAGTGTTATCAAAATAGTGATACCAATCCCTGAAGGATTCAAATAATTGGCACGAAGCCCAAACATGATAATTAGTCCAATTCATTTCAACAATTAAGTGTTATTATTTATTACGCGGGACGGACCAAGTCACAATCCCCAATGGTGCTCTACCCCACGCCCGTTATCCGGCGTGCAAGTCACCTCAACACAGCACTAAGATGTGCAAGTCCGGGGTTTACTAACCCTCGGGACATCATTTACAAGTATTACCCACCTCGAACCGACGAAAGCTCATGCCCGCGACACCTTAGCTCCTCGAACCGGCATCCACGCACGTCAAAACTAGCACAAATCAGCACAAATATATCAAAATAGGCTAATGGAACATCACCCAATCGAAAAAACTCGAAAAATATCAGAAATCACGAAATTGGCAAAACCCGAGCCCCGGGCCCACATCTCGAAAAATTATGAAACTCACATTTTCGGAATCCTCGTCTCTCCACGAGTCCGTACATACCAAGAACTCCCAATTCGGACCACAAATGGTCCTTCAAATCCCCATTTTAAGATTTTTGTTCAAATCCCTAATTTTCTTGATTTCTTACCCAAATTCAGAGAATTAATGGAAGATTCTTTGATAAAATCATGTATTTAACTCATAAAACTTACCTCCAATGATTCCCCGTCGAAATCCCTTTAATTCCTGTCCAAAAGCTCTCAAGAATGACCAAAAATGGTGGAATAATGGGTTGATTTCGCGATGGAATGTTTTAAACACATTCTGCCCAGGCTTATTACTCATCGCGATTGCGGGAATGGGTCTGCGATCGCGGAGAACAAAATTTGGCCCAAAATTTACCCTTCGCGATCGCGGGAAAGGCTTCGCGATCGCGGTGAACAAATTCTGGTTCCTCCGGACAGGCTTCAGTATAATGGTCATAACAATTTGCACACAACTCCGAATGATGAATGGTTTGATGTTCTGGAAACTACAAACATAGGGCTATAACTTTTATATGATACTCATTGTCTGAATCCATATACATTTCGAGATATAAGCTTCCAAATATATACATGTGTATTAGAGATCCTTCTCGGATACCCTATAGGGTAACGTCCATAACTATTTACACACACGTCCAAATAAAGATTACTGTAGCTTTCTGAAAACTATACACGATGTGCTACAACTTTTGTTTTTGAATCACCTTAAAATTCCTTATAGATAAAAAGATATGAGCTTCCGAAGTAGGATCAATGCAACAGAAATTACCCTTCTTCGCGATCACGGAGCATTTCACGCGATCGCGATTCATTAATATTTTTCGCACATTTTACTCACCGAGATCGCGTCTCATTGTCCGCGATCGCGTAGAACACTGCTACAGACATAAACCAGCAGTTAAAAATGGCCTAGAAATGGTCCGAAACCACCCCAAAACTCACCCGAGACCCCCGGGACCTCAACCAAATGAACCAACACGCCCTATAACCTTATTCGAACTTGTTCCAATCATCAAAACTCTATCGTTAACATCAAAATCGTCCGTTTTCAACAAATTTAAGCTTAAGTTTAACTTTAACTTCAAAAATTCACATTCGATCAAAAACCCGACCAAACGATGTCCGAATGAACTGAAAATTTGCAGGCATATCCAAAATCACCTAACGGAACTACTGCAACTGTCAGAATTCCATTCCGACTCCCGGATCAAAATCTCACCTATCGATCGGATTTCGCCAAAATTCAACCTTAGCCAATTCAAGCCTATTTCTACACCGGATCTCCAAATTCAATTTCGATTGCTCTCCTAAGTCATAAATGATCCCTCAAAACTAGTCGAATCATCAGAATCCGATTCCGAGCACTCTAACTCGATAGTCAACTCTAGGTTGACTTTCCATATTCAAACTTCTTTCAAACATGCTATTTGCTTCATTTTTAATTCAATTCACTCCTAACTCACCCGATAGGTTCTAAAACTGATATAGAAGCATAAGATATGTTAATGCAAGGTAACGGGGTGGAAATTTCTGTAACGACGGGCCGGGTCGTTACATTCTCCCCAACTTAAACAAACGCTCGTCCTCGAGTGGACTCAGAGTTGTACTAGAAGCCACCCAATAGCTGAATGACCTTACCAAGCATAATTTCAGGCGATCATACGTCACCCTATCTCACATAAG
Organism: Nicotiana noctiflora; assembly: GCA_032618575.1. Lineage (NCBI taxonomy): Eukaryota > Viridiplantae > Streptophyta > Magnoliopsida > Solanales > Solanaceae > Nicotiana > Nicotiana noctiflora. The sequence goes on from JASVEL010003247.1 coordinate 69,738, forward strand.
TCCGAATACACCATGTAGTCAAAATTTCACAGACCATCTGAACCATAAATCACATTGTACTTTCTGAAATCATATTCCCAATGCAAATCCCATGCCTATACTCAGGATACACTCGAATCCACTGCAATAACCCATATTCACTACTCTGGGTGAGATCATATGATGAATCGATAACCCATTCACTCGAGACGATAGTCTCTAATCACAACAACTGGCCACAATAACCAAATACTAGCTGGAATCACATATACTCACACTCATTATTGGCTCCAATGATCATTTCGATTATAATACACCGCACTGGTGATATGACACCTCAACACCGGCCTAAGCCGCGACGAGCACAACATAGGCTCCCATAGAAACATCTGAACACACTCGAATCATGACAGCTCAAATCATGACAACTGTCTCCAGCAAAAGAGCTGTAATTCAATTCCTCTGTGCCATCATAACATAGAACTGAGATCGCGTCTCGCATTATAGAAATAGAGTACCTGAATCCTCCTCGAGAGGTCATAACATCACGTGGCCTTGCTACGATTCGTGATTCTATCCCAACATTATTACTCATGAAGCACCTCAAGCCACTAAGCTCAAAACGGCGGTGAAACAATTAACGTATGCTATCAAATCCTGAAAGGACACAACCGACGTGCCATTTGCCAAGCGATACTCAAAAACGGATTTTTTTTTCCTCAGAAGTGGGGAAGTATTGTATACCCAGTAGCATATAACTAACTATATTTTCACAATATTCTGTTGTGGCGTGCAACCCGCTCCAATGACATACCCGTGGCGGCGTGCCACCCGATCCAGATACCATACCTGTGGCGGCGTGCCACCCGATCCAAATAACCCGTGGCGGCGTGCCACCCGATCCATGCATAAATCTCGCAAAAAGGAAATGCATATCGAGTCGAATTTTCTCATTACAACAAACATATATATATATATATATATATATAGCCTCAAGCTCGGCCACATGAAACGCATCTGACAACGTTTCTCAATACTGGAACTGAATCAATGGTAGATACCTCTACACTGACATCCGCCACTAAGGTCCAACCGACAAAGCAATGCCTACCATCCGTCCGCTGGTCCTGTGTACAACTACTCTGTTGGAGCATACTCTGATGCTCTCTGCTACGCAATTCGTGCCATTTTCCGACATAGTCCATATCACATTTGTCTAGACGACCTGACTTATGTCAACCAGTCTGAAATAAGGTATCATAACCCAAATTCATCATATCAAGCTAAGAGAGAGCCACGAGGGCTTCCGATTTCCAATAATCACAAAACGGTAACGATACACGCGATATACAAACACTGCATAGGCGGATTACGAGAACTTCTAGTCTCCAACACATATGTAACACATGAATCGCTATACCTGGTTCCACACTCCACCGTACGAATACATAATGCACATCAAGCGCCCATTCGTTCCACGAAAGCCATCCAAGAATTTCACTATGCCATCAACGACCCAATTATTACAGTCGATCCAACAAGAGAACACCACCATGCCATTAGATATTATCAGTTTACATTACCTTGTTCTTTTTGGACCATATTCCCTGCCAAGTTAATAGACATCACAAACTATTTCTTCTTATTCGCTGCATAAGTTTAACTGCCAGGACTGAGTCCTTATACCCATATCAAGTTACACCACTGCCAGCACTCAAGAGCTTTGCTGCAATGTCTGCAAGACTCATTACTTCAACCACCTACCAGGAATCAATCGTATCCCTTTTTTTTATACCATTCTGGTTCATTAACAAGTTGTTCCATTTACCAAGTTTCCTTTCTGATTGATCTTTAATTTCATATCAGTCTTTACTGTAGTACGACAATGCCTCAACCCTTTTTATCACACAAGACTCGTACGCAAGACCACACGGTCTAAGACCCATAGGCCACTAAATACTCTCTCAGTGTTCCCAGATGTACCACATTCCACCACACTTTATTTTGATGAACTTCCCACGATTTTTAAATTGTTATCATTACTTCCCAATGCGGATACGTAGAATTCCATCATTCACAAGATATAACACAAGCCTTGATCTTTTCCAACGAAACCGCCATCTTTAGCCACATACACAATCTTAAGGCACCTGACTGTTACAAGCAAAATCTTGAACACTGCAAAACCATTCTCGGGCATCATTCACCCTTATTCAGCTGTAATTCAACTGTCCTATTGAGTAGAACCACTCATGTTTTATTAGAACTCTGACAATGCAGATCATGATTACATACAAACACAATTTGCTATCTTAACTTTCGATACACCAAACATTCATTACCAACATCAGTTCAAAACATCCTAGTATTTCTTCACATCTACGAAGCACCATAACCTTTATCAAAATTTCCCAAACATACCTAGAGACAGAGCCAACACATCACATAATAGTGCAATCAGTTAATCAATAGCAACCTCCCCAACTTAGCTCGAAGCCATTCATCAAATCACTTTTAACCACCTATATCATTATTACTCAAGTGATGCCGAAATGTTACAATGAGATTAAACTCAAGTCATTTACAAGCCTTGACAGAGACTCGAATCATCAGAGACCTTAACCCTTCTGCAATTCTTGCATTTATACACACACCACCAATAAGCCCACTCTCTTAAGGTGACAGAAATCTTTCTAAGTCCCAAATTTTCCAAAAATTTCGGCAGAGTTTCCTTTGTAAATTGGCCTATCCACCTGCCAGAAAATCACCAAACCATTCTAACAATACATCGTAATGTTTATCAACAACATTAATCTCAACACCATACAAGTTATATTATCAAAATTGATACATGGACATGCGCTGCACCTGCTCGAATCATAACATATGTCAAATACCTCTCACCGTAATACTCATAGCACAACCAATTCAATTTTCTTGAGTCTAAACTCATACTACCACACATAGTGCACTTTACATTTCCGCTAAGAGGCAATGAACATATTTCTCTCGCCCATAACTAGGGCTACATATCAAATCACAACAAGAACTGAATACCTTACAGCTCTCCTATTATCAAATTGCCATTTGCACAATAGAGATCAATACCGATCGTATGAACTTCATAATACCGGCTCGCGAAATTAGTACCTTGGTGCTCTAGCCATAGACAAAGATCTAGCCTCAAGTCCTCCCGACTGGCCCAACATGAACTCACGGAGATTATATCTCGCCCCTCGACCGGGGAATCGCAAGCCATAAGTCAATTATATTACTGAGCACTCGATGCGTACACGGACGTGCGGAAGGAATTTCAAAAGCATATCAAGCTGAATCAAGTGCGCACGATAAGAATTCCAAGAAATGTGAAGTGTTTCCTAAAGGTTCGCAGCCTCCCGAGGATAAGTACGGGCGTCCCCGTACCGATCCACAAGACTCTACTAACCGGCTCAAGACTCATGAGGCCTAGTAAACCTAGGCTCCGATACCAACTTGTCACGACCCCAAATCCGGTCGTGATGGCGCCCAGCACACTGCTAGGCCAGCCCGACCAATCAACAACAATCACGGAGCCACAAGCTCACTTTATCCAATTTAAGCATAACAGTGATAGATATATTAAAAATAGGGAACCAAGTCCCGACACGTGCCAACTCCCATAGACGAAGGGTCAAGAGTCATGAGCCTCTACAGAGTATACAAAATGTAAATAGCGAATATAACTGTACACAAGTGTGGGATGGTCAGAACAAAATATAGACAAACTGGAGAATCAGGTCCTGC
>JASVEL010003248.1:0-223141 GCA_032618575.1 Nicotiana noctiflora
CCTCGGGAAGCTGCGATCCTTTAGGAAACACTTCACTTTTCTTGAACTCTGTCGTGCGATCTTGTTGTTCCGAGAACCGAACTTCTATATTCTATTCTCTCACAGATGGCGAGAACGCGAGCATCGGGACGAGGTGGACGACCTCCATTGCCACCTGTTAGAGGCCGTGGGCGCGGTCGTGCTAGAGGTAGAGGTAGGGCGGCCGAGGCAGTGCCAGCTGACCCGCCCGTTGTACCAGTTCAGGAGCAGCCCCCAGTGGTTGATGCTCCAGCAGCCCCAATTCAGGGCCAGACTGTATCTATTGCTATTCCTGGTCTTCAGGAGACTCTTGCTCAGATATTATCAGTGTGTTCCGGTTTGGCTCAGGTAGTTTCAGCTACCGCTACCGTAGCGACATCTCAGTCAGGGGGTGGTCAGCAGACCCCTGCAGCTCGCACACCTGATCCGGTTGTTCAGGGACTTCAGACGCCAGAGGCGGTCCCCGCTCAGGTGGTTGCACCGGTTATTCCTCCAGCTGCACCAGCTCCAGCTCCAGAGCATATGGTTCAGGTTATGCCCGATGACGAGCAGCGTCGTCTTGAGAGATTTGGTAGACTTCAGCCACCCCATTTCAGTGGCGCTGAGGGCGAGGATGCCCAGGGTTTCTTGGATAAGTGTCAGAAGATGCTGCGTACGGCTGGTATTCTTGAGTCCAGCGGAGTTTCATTTACTACATTTCAGTTCACTGGTCCCGCATTTGATTGGTGGGAGGAGTTTGAGAGGCGTAGGCCTGCAAGAGCAGCACCTCTCACATGGCAGCAGTTCTCTACTCTCTTTCTAGAGAAATATGTACCTCGGTCTCGTCGCGAGGAGCTACGTCGCCGGTTCGAGTGGTTGATTCAGGGCGACATGTCCGTGACTCAGTATGAGCTTAGATTCACTCAGTTGGCTAGGCATGCCACATGGATGATCCCCACTGAGAGGGAGAGGATCAGGAGGTTCATTGATGGCCTCAACTACTCTATCCGTATTCTTATGACCAGCGAGCGAGTTCTATCATCATCGTTTGAGCATGTAGCTGATATGGCACGCTCCATTGAGGCGGATCGTCGCCGAGAGAGAGAGGAGCGGGAGGCCAAGAGGCCTCGTGGTTCGGGCAGTTTCAGTGGTGCTCCATCTAGAGGGCATTCCCAGCAGAGCAGAGGTCGCTCATCTAGACCTTCTCATTCAGGCCGCCCAGAGCAGAGCGGAGGTTCTTATGGTCGTGGTCGACAGGGGTTTCAGCAGGGTCGGTCATCACTTAGTGCCCTCCCAGCCCAGAGTGCAACACCTACTTCTCCAGCACCAGGTGCATGTTATGAGTGTGGTGAGTTTGGCCACATGAGGAGACAGTGCCCTCGACTACGTAGGGGCAGGACTCAGCAGAGGGATCAACCCTCCTCTTCAGCACCATCTCAGGCTAGTAGAGGTGGAGGTCAATCTTCTTGTGGTCGCCCCAGAGGCGATGAGAGATCTGGTGGAGGCTAGGCACGGTTCTATGCACTTCCCGACATGCGTGATGCAGTTGCCTTCGATGCTGTGATTACAGGTATCATTTCTGTCTGTCACAGAGATGCCTCTGTTCTATTTGATCCGGGGTCCACATATTCTTACGTGTCCTCTTATTTTGCACATCATTTGGGTGCGACTCGTGGTAGTCTTGATTTACCTGTTCATGTATCCACCCCCGTGGGTGATACGATTGTTGTGGATCATGTCTATAGATCCCGTGTTATATCTATTGGGGGTCTGGAGACCCAGGCGGATTTGTTATTGTTGGGCATGGTGGACTTTGATGTTATATTGGGTATGGACCGGTTGTCTCCGTATCATGCTATATTGGACTGTCATGCTAAGACAGCTACGTTGGCCATTCCTGGTATTTCTCGGATTGAGTGGCGGGGTTCGACCGATTTCGTCCCTAGCCGTGTTATTTCATTCCTAAAAGCTCGGAAGATGGTTGAAAAAGGGTGTTTATCGTACTTAGCTTTTGTGAGAGATGTGGGAGCTCTGAGTCTCCTAGCATTGATTCTGTACCTGTTGTGAGGGATTTCCCGGATGTATTCCCTTCAGACCTGCCGGCATGCCGCCGGACAGGGATATTGATTTTGGCATTGACTTGGTGCCGGCACTCAGCCCATATCCATTCCTCCTTATCGAATGGCACCAGCCGAGTTGAAAGAACTAAAAGAGCAGACTTCAAGAACTTCTGGATAAGGGTTTCATCCGCCCTAGTGTGTCTCCGTGGGGTGCGCCAGTATTGTTTGTTAAAAAGAAAGATGGTTCCATGCGAATGTGTATTGATTATAGGCAATTGAACAAAGTGACAGTGAAGAACAAGTACCCTCTACCGCGCATAGATGATTTGTTTGATTAGTTACAGGGTGCGAGGGTGTTTTCTAAGATCGATCTTCGTTCAGGCTATCATCAGCTGAAGATCAGGGACTCGGATATTGTGAAGACTGCATTCAGGACCCGATATGGTCATTATGAGTTTCTTGTGATGTCATTTGGGCTGACCAACGCCCCAACAGCATTTATGCATCTGATGAATAGTGTGTTCAGGCCTTATTTGGATTCATTTGTGATTGTGTTCATTGATGACATTCTAGTCTACTCCCGTAGCCAGGAGGAGCATGCTCAGCATTTGATTATTGTGTTGCAGAGATTGAGGGAGGAGAAGCTATATGCTAAATTCTCCAAGTGTGAGTTTTGGCTCGAGTCCGTAGCATTTTTGGGACATGTGGTGTCTCGTGATGGTATTCAGGTTGATCAGAAAAAGATAGAGGCGGTGCAGAGTTGGCCTAGACCGTCCTCAGCTACAGAGATTAGGAGTTTTCTTGGCTTGGCGGGGTATTATCGCCGGTTCGTTCAGGGATTTTCATCCATTGCTTCTTTATTGTCTAAATTGACCCAGAAGGGTGCACCATTCGTGTGGTCGGATGAGTGCGAGGAGAGCTTTCAGAAGCTCAAGACAGCTTTGACCACAGCTCCAGTGTTAGTATTGCCATCAGCTTCAGGTTCATATACCGTTTATTGTGATGCCTCGAGAGTGGGGATAGGTTGTGTGTTGATGCGGGAAGGAAAGGTAATTGCTTATGCTTCTCGGCAGTTGAAGCCGCATGAGAAGAACTATCCCTGTTCATGACTTGGAGCTAGCCGCCATTGTTCATGCCTTGAAGATTTGGAGGCACTATTTGTACGGTGTGTCTTGTGAGGTGTATACCGACCATCGTAGTCTCCAGCACTTGTTCAAACAGAAAGACCTTAATTTGAGACAGCGGAGATGGCTAGAGTTGCTGAAGGATTATGACATTACTATATTATATCATCCGGGGAAGGCCAATGTGGTGGCCGATGCTTTGAGCCGGAAGGCAGTCAGTATGGGGAGCTTGGCATATATTCCAGCCGAAGAGAGGCCATTTGCTTATGATGTTCAGGTGCTAGCCAATCGGCTAGTGAGGTTAGATATTTCGGAGCCCCAGCAGGGTATTGGCTTGTGTTGTATCTCGGTCATCTCTATATGATCGTATTCGTGAGCGCCAGTATGATGATCCACATTTGGCTGTCCTGAGGGACGGAGTTCAGCATGATGATGCTAGAGACGTCACCATTGATAGTGACGGCGTATTGAGGATGCAGGGCCGGATATGTGTGCCCAATGTTGATGGCCTTCGTGAGTTGATTCTGGAAGAGGCCCATAACTCGCGGTATTCCATCCATCCAGGAGCCGCTAAGATGTATCAAGATTTGAAACAGCACTATTGGTGGAGGAAGATGAAAATGGACATTGTCAGATATGTAGCACGGTGCCTCAACTGTCAGCAGGTTAAGTACGAGCATCAGAGGCCCGGCGGTGTATTTCAGCGCATTGTTATTCCTGAGTGGAAATGGGAGAGGATCACTATGGACTTTGTTACTGGACTCCCTCGGACGGCGAGGAAGTTTGATTCCGTATGGGTGATTGTGGATAGACTGACCAAGTCAGCTCACTTCATTCCAGTTAGTACTACCTACTCATCGGAGCGGTTGGCGGCGATCTTTATTCGAGAGATTGTTCGGTTGCATGGAGTTCCAGTGTCTATCATATCCGACAGGGGTACTCAGTTCACTTCTCAGTTTTGGAGAGCATTTCGGCGAGAGATGGGTACGCGGGTTGAGTTGAGTACAGCATTTCACCCCCAGACAGACGGACAGTCTGAGCGTACTATTTAGATCTTGGAGGATATGTTGAGAGCTTGTGTGAGAGCTTGTGTGATTGATTTTGGTGGTTCGTGGGATGAGTTCCTACCACTTGCTGAGTTTGCCTACAACAACAGTTATCAGTCGAGTATTCGGATGGCCCCGTATGAGGCATTGTATGGCAGGCGATGTAGATCCCCCGTGGGATGGTTTGAGCCTGGTGAGGTTAGATTGATAGGGACTGAGTTAGTCCAGGATGCTCTGGATAGAGCAAAGTTGATCCAGGAGAGGCTTCGTACAGCACAGTCTCGTTAGAAGAGTTATGCGGACCGTAGAGTTCGAGAGTTGTCTTTCATGGTGGGTGACAGAGTATTGTTGAAGATTTCACCGATGAAGGGTGTCATGAGGTTTGGGAAGAAAGGAAAGTTGAGTCCCAGGTACATTGGTCCTTTTGAGATACTTAGGAGAGTTGGAGAGGTGGCATATGAGTTGGCCTTGCCGCCCAGCTTATCCAGCGTTCATCCAGTATTCCATGTGTCTATGCTCCGAAGTACATTGGAGATCCGTCTCATGTATTAGATTTCAGCACCATTCAGCTTGATGGTGATCTATCCTATGATGTGGAGCCTATTGCCATTTTGGGACATCAGGTGAGAAAATTGAGGTCTAAGGAGATTGCATCAGTTAAGGTTCGGTGGAGAGGTCGACCCGTGGAGGAGGCCACTTGGGAGATCGAGCGGGAGATACGGAGCAGATATCCGCACTTGTTTGAGACTTCAGGTATGTTTCTTGACCCGCTCGAGGACGAGCGTTTGCTTAAGTGGGGGAGAATGTGATGACCCGGCCCGTCGTCACGAGAATTACCACCCCGTTATGTTGTAAATACATGTTTTATGATTTTATATCGGTGTTAAAGCCTATCGGGTGAGTTAGGAGTGAATTGGATTGAAAATGAGGCATATAGCCTTTGTGAAGGAAACTTGAATAAGGAAAGTCAACCCGGAGTTGACTATTTGGTTAGAGGGCTCGGAATCGGATTCGATGATTCGGTTAGTTCCGGGAGGTGATTTGTGACTTAGGGGAGCGATCGGAATTGAATTTGGAGGCCCGGTGTAGAAATAGGCTTGAATTGGCTAAGGTTGAATTTTGGCGAAATCCGAACGGTAGGTGAGATTTTGATCCGGGAGTCGGAATGGAATTCCGACAATTGCAGTAGCTCCGTTAGGTGATTTTGGATGTGCCTGCAAAATTTCAGGTCATTCGGACGTCGTTTGGTCGGGTTTTTGATTGAATGTGTAATTTGGAATGTTTTAAGGAATTTAGGCTTGAATTCGATGCGAATTATGGGTTTTGATGTTGTTAGACGTGTTTTGAGGATTTGAGCAAGTTCGAATAAGGTATTAAGATGTGTTGGTATGTTTGGATGAGGTCCCGGGGGCCTCGGGGTGTTTTCGGATGGTTAAACGGGAGAAAATTGTGGAAAAATTTCAGGTTGGGATCCTGCTTCTGTTGTTTCCGCTCCTGCGGAATTTTGGACGCAGGAGCGAGTCCGCAGAAGCGGACGAGGTGCGCAGGAGCGGGTGATTTCGCAGAAGCGGAAGAACTTCCGCCGAAGCGGGGTCGCTGGTGCGAGCCAGTTATCGCAGAAGCGGCTGGTTCCGCAGAAGCGGGCGTTTGACCGTTTGGGCGAGACTGCAGAAGCGGTCGAGGATGCGCAGAGGCGGATTTGTCCGCAGAAGCGGAAGCTTCTTCGCAGAAGAGGGACCGCTTAAGCGGCCCTTTGTTCGCAGAAGCGGAAATGGCCGGCTAGGCCTGGAACCGCTGAAGCGACCCTTTGGTCGCGGATACGGGAGCGTAGAAGCGGAAAATGTTCCGCAGAAGCGAAAATCGCTGTAAGTAAGTGTATCAGAAGTTAGAAAAAAATTTCAGAACATTTCACACATTTTGGGTCTCGGCTTTAGAGGCGATTTGGGCGATTTTGAAGAGAAATTCAAGGGAAATCATCAGGTAATCATCTATGGACTTAAACTATGATTAGTATTGGTAATATTATGCAATTATATCATGAAAATGGAGGAATTTGGGGTAAATTATGGAGGATTTAGCCCTAGGCTTGAACTTTAGAAAATCAAGGTTTTGAATGGGCAAATGGAGTCCGAATTTGGTAAAATTGATATGCTTAGACTCGTATTGAGATGAGGGTTCCGAATATGTGACTTTCGTGATTTTTCGACAAGCGTACCGAAAGTCGGGTTTTGACAACTTTGGGAATTTTGATGTAAATTGAGTTGTATTGATTGGGTGTAGTCCCATTGGCCTAATTTGTTGTGTTTCTACTGTATTTGATCAGATTCTACGCGTGCGGAGCTTGATTCTCGTGGCAAGGGCATTGCGGAGTAGTCGTCGCGCCGTATTGAGGTGAGTAATAGATGTGGGTGATGACCGGCGGGTTCGAAACCCCGGTATACCACTTTGTGACGCTGTATAGCGGCGAGACACGCACACTCTTGAGAGTGCGGGGTCGATCATGAACTGGAGACTATATATTAGTCCAACCTGTTGATATTGTATTATTGGCTATTCTAGAGCCGTCGAACCTCCTTCTCGGATGGTTGCATATATGTATATATATATTGTGATAATGGCCACTCTTGAGCCGAGGAACCCCCTTCTTGGGCGGTTGAGTATACATGTGGGCCGTGAGCCAGTTATTGGATCCCGCGAGGATCGTTATCATTGTCTTATCATATAGACATGCTAGTTTACTACTAGTCCGCAGCTATTTTGTTATTATACTAATTCCAATCTCTGGAACTTGGTATTACTGTTTTCCAACTGAAAAATGATAAAAGAGTTTTCAAAAACTATTTTTGAGCCTGCGAGGCTGTATCTGCATATTAGCTGACTAGTAGTGGATCGGGCTGCGCGCCGCAGCGAGGATATATGTTGGATCGGACTGCACGCCGCAGGAATATCTTTATGAGATGTGCTTGGGCTGTAGGAGCCCCTCCGGAGTCTGAACCCCCACAGTGAGCACGGGTACCCAAAATTGGAGTCGGGCTACGCGCCGTAGCGGTCATATCATGCATTGCATTGCATTTAGCTACATCTGCTAGCCGTTATGCTATTTATTGGTAATTGTTGGTACAGGTACAGTGAAGATTGATTCTATGACAGGGTAGCTGATTATAGCTTTACATAGTGTTTTATTGCGGATTTCTTATCTGCGCTGTCTTACCCTTGTTTATTACCACTGAGTCTGGCAGTACTCATTTTACTCCCTGCACCTTGTGTGCAGATCCAGGTACCTCTCAGCAGTGATCCAGTAGCTGTGCGAGGCGACGTTTGTGGATATTCGAGGTGGCTGCAGAGTCCGCAGGACCCGATATTCCTTCCTATTGTCTTTTGATTTTGTATTGACATTTCTTTCCGCACTTGGTATCTTGTAAACCTTTATACACTCATGTTCAGTAGAGGCTCATGACTCTTGACCCTTGGTCTATGGGAGTTGATGTATTATGGGACTTGGTTCCCCGTTTTCGTTACATGTATCGTTGTTATTTCTTGAATTAATTTGCTTAAATGGGTTAAAGAGAGCTTCTAGCTCCGTTATTGTTATTAATTGGTCAGGCTGGCTTAGCAATGTGCTGGGCGCCATCAGCCAACAATATCAACAACAAGTATAACAGCTAGCAGGTGTAGCTAAATGCAATGCAATGCATGAAATGACCGCTACGGCGCGTAGTCCGATCCAATTTGGGTACCCGTGCTCACTGTGGGGGTTCAGACTCCGGAGGGGCTCCTACAGCCCAAGCACAATATCATGAAGATACGCTGCGGTGCGCGGCCCGATCCACTTCCAGTCAGCTAATATGCAAATACAGCCTCGCAGGCTCAAAAGTAGTTTTGAAAACTCTTTTATCATTTTTATTTGAAAACAGTATATCAAAGTTCCGGAGATTGGAAAATCATAATAACAGTAGTAGCTTCAGACTGGTAGTAAAACTAGCATGTAAATATCACAGCACAATGCTAACGATCCTCGCAGGATAACAATAACTGGCTCACAGCCCATAAATGTACTCAACCATCCGAGAAGGAGGTTCAACGGCTCAAGAGTAGCCAATATCACTATATAGTATACAACCATCCGAGAAGGAGGTTCAACGGCTCAAGAATAGCCAATATCATAATACAGTATCAACAGGTCAGACTAAGCCATAGTCCTCAAATCACAATCGACCCCGCACTCACAAGAGAGTACGTGTCTCGCCGCTATACAGCGTCACAAAGTGGTATACCGGGGTTTCGAACCCGATGGTCATCACCCACATCTATTACTCACCTCAATATAGCTCGATGACTAGTCTGCGATGCCCATGCCACGAGAATCAAGCTCCGCATGCGTAGAATCTTATCAAATATAGTAAATACACATCAATTTAGACCAATGGGATGACACCCAATCAAAACAACTCAATTTACATCAAAATTCCCAAAGTTGTCAAAACCCGAATTTCGGTTCACTTCTTGAAAAATTACGAAAGTTACATATTCGGAACCCTCATCTCAATACGAGTCTAGGCATATAAAATTTACCAAAATCGGACCCCATTTGCCCACTCAAATTAGTGTTTTTCTTCAATTTTAGGCCTAGGCTAAAACCCACCTTAAATCTTCCATTTACAGAGAATTAACCAAGGATTTCATGATAAAATGATGTAATAAAGCCACAAAACTTACCTCCGATGAACAACCGATGATTTCGCAGCAATCTCCCGTGAGTCTCTCTCTCTAGAACTCAATTTTTGTGTTTTGGGGTGTGAAACCCGCGACTGGTTCTGTTTTGTAATTAAACTCACTGTCTGGGAATTTTACCCTACGCATTCGCGATGCCTCTCACGCGAACACGATGCCTTGATCCTTTCCTTCATCGCGAACACGACATGAAGTCACGCGTCCGTGAAGGCCATTCTCCCCAGCCCCGGATTTTTCCTCTACGCGAACGCGTACTAGTCCACGCGAATGCGATGCTTCGCCTTTTCCTCTTACGCGAACGCGACCCAAACCAACGCGATACTTTCCTTCTTTCTCTTACGCGAACGCGGTGCCTCCCCTCGCGAACGCGTTGACCAATATGCCCCAGCCTACGCGTACGCGGGCCTTGCCCTCGCGAACGCGAAGCCTTATTTTATGCCCAGTGATCTGCAAATTTTACATCAGACTTCCAAGTTCCAAAAATGCCGGATGATGGTCCAGATTCACCCCGAGGCCCCCAGGATCCCAACGAAAACCACCAACATACTCCAAAACACGATACGAACTTGTTCAAAGCATAAAAATACCATCATAAACATCAAAATCACCAATTACACACGGATTCAAGCCTAAGTTTCTTCAAAACTTCCGAAACTAACATCTAATCAAAAACCCGACCAAACGACGTCCGAATGACCTGAAAATTTGCGGACATATCCAAAATCGCATGACGAAGCTACAGGAATTGTTGGAATTCCATTCCGACTCCCGCATCAAAATCTCACGTACCGATCGAATTTTGCCAAAATTCAACCTTAGCCAATTCAAGCCTATTTCTACACCTAACCTCCAAGTTCAATTCTGATCGCTCCCCTAAGTCACAAATCACCTCCCGGAACTAACCAAATCATCAGAATCTGATTCCGAGAACTCTTGCAAAATAGTCAACTCCAGATTGACTTTCCATATTCAAGCTTCCTTCAAAAAGGCTATACGCCTCATTTTCAATCCAAATCACTCTTAACTCACCCGATAGACTCTAACACCAATATGAAAGCATAAAACACATAAATATAAGATAACGGGATGGTAATTCCCGTGATGACGGGCCGGGTCGTCACAATGTGGGATTTGAAATTGAATGGAAATAGAGTTGGGTTAGATGTGATAATATTTCTATTTTGATACTGCTAGTTTTTATTACTCGCTAAGAGCATGTTTAGGCCGGCCAAACTTGGGTAGGCAATCTCTAAGGTTTTGTTGATTTTGAGGTGAGAGGTTGTCCCTTAGTTAAATTTATCTGGGGAATGCCCTTAAGACTTTGTATATATTTATTCCGGGGTATGCCCCGAAGTATTATGTATTTGGAGGCCATGCGATGTGGAGGAAGTACAATGTAGGCTAGTTCTTGTTTTCATCTTCTTTTTCTGTTATTAATTAGGTGGGGACGACCTCGAGCCTTTTGTGTTTGTTTTTCTTTTCCGTGTCTATTTTTAATCTCAATTCGAATATTTTAAAAGCCAACAAGATCGAGTGCGCAACCGTACTAGTTACGGGACTTGGGGAGTGCCTAACACCTTCTCCCCGAGTCAAATGAACCCCCTTACCCGAATCTCTGGTGTAGACTTGGTTTTTAGAGTCTCAAGTGTTTTGAAAGGAAAAGAACTATTTAAAAAAAAACGGTGGCCTGGTACACCGAAATCAATTGTCAGGTGGCGACTCTGAGTTAATCCTTTTGAACACAAATTTTGTCACTTTCTAAATTGAAAACCCTTTTCAAGCTTTTTTACTAAAATCCTTTTTATTAATTTAAGAGGGTTTAGTGGACGGTTTGGTAAAAAAAGGGGTGTGACAATACTTATGAATAATTCAAGTAACAATTAATAGGACTACGGCATCTAACTGTTTTAACCATACATTTATTAAGGATAATACAATTATCAATGGACTGATAATTATAGTGGCCAATTACGATAATGTTACTAGATTATCATTTAGTATCCCTTATGATAATCACTTATATTATGATAACAATTAAAATTATAATTAATGTTGTACTAATAACAATGTGAGTTGATAGATAATGATAAATTAATCTGTAATAATTAGGATTATGATACTAATTATCATATAATAAATTATATGACAGAAATTAATATGTTGTAATAATGTTGTACATAGAAATGTATTAATATCAACTCATATCTATCAACGATATTATACAAATTTAGTCCTATAATACTAATATGTAATAAACAATTAGTAATGTCGTATATAAATGCGTATAATACATTAATGTAATTTAATTAGGGTTGATTTTAAAATATAAATTAAAGTTTATGTGCATTATTATGAACTATTGTTATTAGTTACCTATCCTGTGACTATAAGTACACAGGATAGGTAAAATAGACATTAATATTTGTTATATATGGTTTCATTATTAATGTAATTTCAACCACACATGGACTATTAATCCTCGATTATCATATAATAATCGAGGATTAATAACGTTTTGAATATGTTAAATATATTGGTTATTTATTAGTCAAATCGTATCATTCTGTCTATTAATCGTCTAAGTCATATATTAGTTATAATCTATAGTAATTGACCCATCATTTCATAACGTATGTACTGGTGGTATATCTATGGCTATGATATTAAATATAGAGCCATAATATAGAGCCCACATACGATTGTAGAGCCCACATAATCAAATACGTTAATTATGTACTGGTGGTATATCTATGGCTATGATATTATCATGTGATAATCGAGTCTATTAGGGCCAATAAGCATTAATATTAAATACCCCACATATAGGCTTATTATGATATCATATACAACATATTAATATGCCGTAAATACATATTTAGATTAATGGATCACAATATGACTAATATTTCCTAATATCATCATAATAACTATGTATATATGTCCATATTACTCCTTAATAATCGTTTACTATTATCCCTAAAGATAATAGTAATCATAATTAACGTATTTGATTTCTAGACTAATACGTTTGACCGTCTATTATAGGTTACCAATTCATCCTATAATATCACATACTAGTATGAATATGACACATTGTATAAGTCATAATATTGTTATAAATATTACTTAATGAGTCAGTAAGTTGTGATACATTCTTACTACAATATATAAGTGTAGAACTAATACATTGTACTGGTGGTATGTATACCTATAACAGTCAATTACCCTAATAATTAGTAACAAGGTCATAATCAACCACGTTTAAACGTCTTATTACAATCCGATTGTAATAAGACATTAGATTTGGTCCATTTGATTATCCTTAACATAATCAACCACATAAACTCCCTATTGGTAATGTCCACAATAGGCATTATGGACAGTTTATTATATGTTTTGATGCTATGAAAATCACATAGTTGAACGTATGACTATTATTATCATTGACCACATAAGATCGTATGTGAATTTAATTGATTGTTGTCACATGTATAATATATCTACGATTATAATATTTAATGAACCACCATTACATAACTGAGTAATGTAATACTCAGTTTATGACCTAATGTCAATAATTGTATTAAACTGATATTTAGTAAATATTATAGTATACGATTGTAGAGCCCGAACATCTAGAGTGATATATGATTATAGGAACTATAACATATTATATGTGGTTAATTTAATATCTATAGTTGTAAGTAAGTCAACCATATAATCATTTGTACGTATTTTCCGTACAAATGATTGGTAAAATAATTATAAACAATTAGTCATAATATATTCATAACATAGTATATTATTGGGTAATAATATACGTATCATATTAGTATGAATATGATAGGGATTTAAAATCGTATACAGATAAAATGTGTATGATCGTTGATTCCTAAATTATCGTATTATGTGTGTTGACCATGAATGTCATCGTAATCGTAATATTACAATGTCCGCATAATCATATTCATTCATTATCCACATATATATTTGATATTAGTTAACTTAGCTTTATTATACGATTATAATCTTATCATACTTATTAAATAGGCCCTTGTTCATTGGTTATCATTTGACTATACTATATGATCCTATTAACTGAATAATCAATATTAATTATTGGATTTTAAATCCCTAATAATTAGTAACAATCATTTGAACCATCTGTTATAGTCAATTTTCAACATTTAGTATCTAAGATTCGTTATATATATGCGTATTATGTATGTGAATATGATACATGTTAATAGTCTATACCCATGTCTAATTACCCGACATGATTTTGACAATTTAAATCATTCAAGGATTTTCATTATACGCATATCACATTTTTCATATATAGCTAAATTAAAACCTGAAAAAGATTTCATCCGCCATAGGAGAACATATCTCCTTATAACTAATGCCGGAATATTTACGAAAAAATCTTGTGCTACAAGTCGCCTTTATATTAGTAATTATAATCAATAGGGTAACTACTATATAGTAGTTACCTATTCGTTTATACCGAATAGGTAAATGTAAGAATTAAATAACAATCATATATTCATAGACCATATAATCGTATTCATTTGTTATACTCAAATAGACTTCAAGATCAAAGTGTAATATAGGGTATGTGGTTATAGTCATATGCAAATCCCAAGTAATATGAAAGAAATGAATATTCTATTCATGTGTAATGGTCAATTCTAAATGGACGTATGTCTGTAGTCATAAACAAGTGATACACATCGGCTCTATTTATATACTACCATGATTCTATATTCTCAAGTGGCGAGAATATATTAATTGTGATATAATTAATATGTATATTAATAATTAGATATTATTAATATACATATTAATATATGTATATTAATATACATATTATAATCTGTATATATCAACATTATTACAACTTAATAATAATGACATATTAAATATAATACATATAATATGTAAAACATATATATCACATATCTGTTATAATTTCGGATTAGAATACGAAATTATCTGTTATAATTTCGTATTACTGCCTTTAGTGTTTGTCTGTGTTAATTAAATTCATACGATAAGTGCTTATTACGTTATGCCTAATCAAAGTATAGCAGCAGACACAAGAAAGAAAAAACCCACGTTCACTCAGGCAATCGTCAAAGTAATACGAAAATTAGGGTTATGTGCCTAATCTCTTTGTCAGGACCCTAGTTCACCAATCGTAAACATGTCATGACGGCACCCAGTCCCACGACTAGGTAAGCCTAACACGTTGGGGAATATACCAGTTTAAGAATATTAAATAAGAAATAGCGGAAAAATAATATAAAAAGGAAATGTAATACGTGCCGCTTGGCACATACACCCGTCAAACACACTGTATAAAACACCACCAAGACCCGGAATACCACGGGCAACACAGACTAAAGAGACTATACAAATGTGGCTCTGTGTGTAAAGAGTATCTAACAACGAAATGAAGGAAAACATCTACTAATGCTATCAGAATAGAAGGAGGGCCTCCGGATCCGCGGACGTAGCAGATCATACCTCGAGGTCTCCCAAAGTGCTGCTGAATCACCTAGTATGAGCCTGTCCTGATGTACCTGGATCTGCACAACAAAAGTGTGCAGAAGAGTAGCATGAGTACACCACGGCGGTACTCAGTAAGTGCCAAGCCTAACCTCGATGGAGTAGTGACGAGGAAGGTCAGGGCCCTACCGAGAAAACAGTTACAATGATAATAACAATAATAAGCAGTTTAAACGATAATAATTCCGAAATAACAATAATAGAATGATTACCACAACCGTCTACAATTAAGCTAACAACAAGTAACAAACTCAATTAACAAGTCCAGGACCTGTAGGAATTGAACCCACGGTAATATCTCAATAGCTCAGGATCTCCGGGAATCGAACCCGCAGTCCATATCTCAATAACTCGGGATCTCCGGGAATCGAACCCGCAGTCCATATCTCAATAACTCGGGATCTCCGGGAATCGAACCCGCAGTCCATATCTCAATAACTCGGATCTCCGGGAATCGAACCCGCAGTCCTTATCTCAATAACTCGGATCTCCAGGAATTGAACCCGCAGTCCAAATCTCAATAACTCGGATCTCCGGGAATCGAACCCGCAGTCCATATCTCAATAACTCGGATCTCCGGGAATCGAACCCGCAGTCCACAAACAATATCACTTCGTGTCTTTGGGAATCGAACCCACAGCCCTGGGATCTCCGGCAATTGAACCCGCAGTCCACTAACACATCAAATAAAGAAAACATAGAGAGAATATAATATGTTTAACTACAACTTCGCCGAAACTAGTGCCAACAATTTATCAAGAAGTTCAAGTAAGTTAACTAGACAATTAGACATGTTGAATCCTAGCTAATCATCTTTTCTAACTAATACCGGGTAAAAGAAACGCTTTTATCAGCTAAGAGCAGGAATATTTCAAATAAAGTGTGCATTACAACAACCAGTGCATGTACACGCCCGTCACCTCGCGTAAAAGGCATTTAAATTATCACATAATATCCTAGGGGTGAAGGTTCCCCCACACGAGGTTAGACAAGCCACTTACCTCAACTCCGGTACAAAACCGCTACGAAACAACTCTCTTGCCGCGAATGTCGGCCTCCACAGGTGTAGTATCTGATAAAAATCAATAGAATCATATCAAAATAGGCCAATTGGGCATTACCCAATCAAAACAACACAAAATACACCAAAACCCATAAGTTGCTAAAACCCGACTTTCGGTACGCTTATCGAAAAATCACGAAAGTTACATATTCTGGACCCTCGCCTCAATACGAGTCTAAGCATAAAAGATTTACCAAATTCGGACTCCATTTGCCCATTCAAAATATTGATTTTCTAAAGTTCAAGCCTACGGCTAAACCCTCCATAAATTACCCCAAATTCCTCCATTTCCATGATATAATTGCATAATATTATCAATACTAATCATAAGATGAGTCCATAGTTGATTACCTGATGATTTCCCTTGAATCTCCCTCAAAATTTGCCCAAATCGCCTCTTAAGCCGAGACCCCAAATGTATGAAATGTTTCTGAAATTTTCTAACTTCTGATACCATTAATCTTCTGCGATTTTCGATTCTGGGGATTATTTTCCGCTTTTGCGGATTCGCTTCCGCGACATTTTGTCGCTTCTGTGAACCCCAGGCCTGGCTGGCCAATTCCGCTTCTGCGAGCCCAGGCCCGTTTCCGCGAGGCCGATCCTGCGGACAAACGTCCGCTCCTACGAACAGGAGTCCGCTTCTGCGGACTCGCTTAAGCGTAGACTTGTCCGCTTCTGCGGAATTCCCCAACTCATCTCCTGGCCGCTTTTGCGGTCCCCATCCTCGGACCCGCAATGCCGCTTATGCGGACAAAGGACCGCCCCTGCGCTCCAGTCCACTTCCGCGCTCCAATTTCCGCTTCAGCGGACTCGCCTCTGCGGTTCCATTTCCGCAGGGGCGAAAACAACAGAGGCAGAATTCCTAAACCTGCAATTTCCATGATTTTCTCCCGTTTAACCATCCGAAACAAGCCGGAGGCCCCCGGGACCTCATCCAAACATACCAACACATCCTAATACCTTATTCGAACTTGTTCCAATCCTCAAAACACGTCTAACAACATCAAAACTCATAATTCACATCGAATTCAAGCCGAAATTTCTTAAAACTTTCCGAATTATGCATTCGATCTAAAACCCGACCAAACGACGTCCGAATGACCTGAAAAGTTGCGGACATATCCAAAATCACATTACGAAGCTACAGAAATTGTCGGAATTCCATTCCGACCCCCGGATCAAAATCTCACGTATCGTTCGGATTCGCCAAAATTTCAAATTTCGGTATTTCAAGCCTAATTGAGCTACGGACCTCCAAAATACATTCCGAACGCGCTCCCAACCCCAAAATCTCCTAACAGAGCTAATGAAACTATCGAATTTCCGTTCCGAGGTCGTCTTAACACTGTTCCGGCTACGGGCCATTTTCCAATTTCAAAGCTCCCATTTAGAGACTAAGTGTCCCAAAACGCTCCAAATTTTAGAACCGACTCTCCCGGCAAACCACAATAGCAGAAATGAACTTAGAGGAACAGTTAAATTGGGGATCGGGGCATAATTTTCTAAAATGACCGGCCGGGTCGTTACATCTTCCCACACTTAAAAGATTCGTTCATCCTCGAACGAGCATAGAAAATATACCTGGATTAGTGAAAAGATGAGGGTACTGGATGCGCATATCCTGCTCGGTCTCCCAAGTCGCCTCCTCGACCGGCTGACCCCGCCACTGAACCTTTACCGAAGCGATGTTCTTTGACCTTAGCTTCCTGACTTGCCTGTCTAGAATGGCTACTGGCTCCTCAACATAAGAAAAATCCTCGTCTAGCTGAACATAAGTGAAATCCAATACATGCGAACGGGTCACCATGGTATCTCCGGAGCATAGAGACATGAAATACGGGGTGGACTCCGGCTAGGCTGGGAGGTAAGGCCAACTCATAAGCAACCTCTCCAACACGCCTCAAAATCTCAAAAGGGCCAATAAATCTAGGACTCAACTTTCCTTTCTTCCCAAACCTCATAACGCCCTTCATGGGCGAGACACGAAGCAGAACCCGCTCGCCAACCATAAAAGTCACATCGCGAACTTTCTTGTCCGCATAACTCTTCTGTCTAGACTGGGCTGCACGAAGTCTGTCCCGGATCACCTTGACCTTGTCCATTGCATCCTGAACCATATCAGTACCTAGCAGCCTGGCCTCGCCGGGCTCGAACCAACCCACATGAGACCTGCACCTCCTACCATCTAGGGCCTCATACGGTGCCATCTGAATACTAGACTGATAGCTATTGTAATAAGCAATCTCCGCCAGTGGCAAGAAGTTATCCCATGAACCTCCAAACTCAATCACGCACGCACGGAGCATATCCTCCAAAATCCGAATAGTGCGCTCGGACTGACCATCAGTCTGGGGATGAAACGCTGTGCTCAGCTCCACCCGAGTACCTAACTCCTGCTGTACGGCTCTCCAGAACCGTGAAGTGAACTGAGTGCCTCTATCTGAAATGATGGAAACTGGAATACCATGCAGCCGAACTATCTCCCTGATATAGATCCCCGCCAGTCGCTTCGATGAATAAGTAGTGCTCACCGGTATGAAATGGGCGGACTTGGTCAGCCGATCCACAATAACCCAAATGGAATCAAACTTCCTAACAGTCCGTGGAAGTCCAGATACAAAGTCCATGGTAATGCGCTCCCATTTCCACTCGGGAATCTCAATCTGCTGCATCAATCCACCCGGACGCTGATGCTCATACTTCACCTGCTGGCGGTTGAGGCATCTAGAAACATAATCAACTATATCCCTCTTCATCCGCCTCCACCAGTAATGCTATCTCAAGTCCTAATACATCTTCGCGGCACCCGGATGGATGGAATACCGCGAGCTATGGGCCTCTGCTAGAATCGGCTCTCGAAGATCATCTACATTAGGCACACAGATATGCCCCTGCATCCTCATAACTCCATCATCCCCAATGGTAACATCTCAAGCATCATCACGCCGAACTCTATCCTGAAGGACGAGCAAATGAGGGTCGTCGAACTGACGCTCCCTGATGTAGTTAAATAGAGAAGAGCGAGAAACCACACAAGTCAGAACTCGGCTGGGCTCCGAAAGATCCAGTCTAACAAACTGCCTGGCTAAAGCCTGAACATCCATCGCCATAGTCTTCTCCGAAGCTGGTAGATATGCCAAACTCCCCAAACTCTCTGCCCGACGACTCAGGGCATCGACAACCACATTAGCCTTGCCCGGATGATAGAGAATAGTAATATCATAGTCCTTCAGTAGCTCCAACCATCTCCTCTGACGCATATTCAGGTCCTTCTGCCTAAGCAAGTGCTGCAAGCTCCGGTGATCAGTGTAGATCTCACAAGGAACCCCATATAAATAATGACGCCAAATCTTCAAGGCGTGAACAATGGCAGCTAGCTCCAAATCATGAACAGGGTAATTCTTCTTATGCACCTTCAGCTGCCTCGACGCATTGGCAATCACCCTACCGTCCTGCATCAATACCGCACCAAGTCCAACTCGTGAGGCATCACAATATACAGTATAGGACCCCGAACCTGTAGGCAACATCAATATAGGGGTCGAAGTCAAAGCCGTCTTGAGCTTCTGAAAGCTCGCCTCACACTCGTCTGTCCACTGAAAAGGGGCACCCTTTTGGGTCAATCTAGTCATAGGTGCTGCAATCGAAGAGAACCCTCTACGAAACGACGGTAATAGCCCGCCAAACCAAGGAAACTGCGAATCTCAGTAGCGGAGGAGGGTCTGGGCCAACTCTGCACGGCCTCCACCTTTCTCGGATCTACTCGAATACCATCACTCGACACCACGTGGCCCAAAAATGCCACTGAACTCAACCAGAATTCACATTTAGAGAACTTGGCATAAAGCTGCCTCTCCCTCAGAATCTGAAGCACTTTCCTCAAATGCTGCTCGTGCTCTTCCCGACTCCGGGAATATACTAGAATATCATCAATGAAAACAATCACGAACGAGTCCAGATATGGCCTGAACACACTGTGCATCAAATTCATAAAGGCTGCTGGGGCATTAGTCAGCCCAAAAGACATCCCGAGGAGCTCATAGTGGCCATACCGAGTCCTGAAGGCAGTCTTCGGGATATCTGGCTCCCGAATCTTCAGCTGATGATACCTAGAGCGCAAATCAATCTTAGAAAACACTTGTGCGCCCTGTAGCTGGTCAAACAAATCATCAATACGAGGCAAAGGATATCGGTTCTTCACTGTAACCTTGTTCAACTGACGGTAGTCAATGCACATACGCATAGAACCGTCCTTTTTCTTCACAAACAACACAGAAGCACCCCAAGGAGAAATACTGGGTCGAATGAAACCCTTGCCCAATAACTACTGTAACTGATCCTTCAACTCCTTCAACTCAGGAGGAACCATAGGGTACGGTGGAACAGAAATGGGCTGAGTGCCCGGCAACAAATCAATAGCAAAATCAATATCTCTATCGGGCGGCATACCCGGGAGATCAGCTGGAAATACATCAGCAAAGTCACGTACCACAGGAACGGAATCAATAGAGGGAGTGTCAATACTGACGTCCCGCACATAAGTTCAATAAGCAGCACACCCCTTCGCAACCATATGCTGAGCTTTGAGAAGGGAAATGACACGGCTAGGGGTGTGATCTAGAGTACCACTTCACTCAATACGTGGAATGCCCGGCATAGCCAGCGTCACGGTCTTGGCGTGACAATCAAGAATAGCATAATGGGGCTACAACTAGTCCATGCCCAGAATAATATCGAAATCGACCATCCCGAGCAACAATAGATCCGCTCTAGTCTCAAAATCACAAATAGTAACCAAACACGACCGATACACACGGTCCACATTCAAAGAATCACCCACCGGAGTGGAAACATAAATGGGGGCACTCAAAGAATCCCGAGGCACACCCAGATGAGAAGCAAAATAAGAAGACATATATGATAAAGTGGAACCAGGGTCGAATAAAACCGATGCCTCTTTGTGACTAACCAAAATAATACATGTGGTAACATAATCAGATGTAACAGCTGCAGCGCGATTAGGAATAGCATAAAATTTGGCCTGACCCCTCTCTCGAGGGCGGCCTCCGGCACCCTGATCTCCGCCCCTGGCTGGCTGAGCAGGTGGAGTGGCAGCTGGGGCTGGAATGATGGCCTGCTGGCCCTGTGAACCACGCTGAGGCTGCGAAAGACTGATGAGGTGCTCCCCTCCTACGCCTGGGGCACTCCCTAACCAGATGGCGAGTATCCCCGCACCCAAAGCAAGCTATGGGAGAATGCGGTGGCTATGACTGCCCGGCCTCACCCTCACTAGTCTGACCCCTGGAGGTACCCCGCGCAGGAGGTGCACTGGAAACGAGGGGAGCATAATAAGGCTCCTGAGATGCTGGAAGAGCTACAGTACTACCGGCTGACGACAATGCTGAATAAACTAGACGACCGGAATAACCTCTGCCAAAACGACCGGCTGCTGAAGTGCGGGCACCACAGAAATGGCCCGACTCACGAGACCTCTTGGCCTCTCTCTCTCCCCGCTCTCTAGGGAGCATACTCTCGATCCTCCTAGCAATGCTCACTGCCTGCTGATAAGATATATCTGTCTCCAACTCTCTGGCCATGCTGGACCGGATCGGCGGAATCAAGCCCTCAATAAATCTCTGCACCCTCTCACGGACCGTGGCTACCAAAGCCGGTGCATGCCTGGCTAGACAGGTAAAACTGATAGCAAACACCGACACTGACATGGAGCCATGTCGCAATCGCTCAAACTCCGAGTGCCAAGAATCCCTGAGGCTCTGTGGAACAAACTCCGTCAAAAACAGATTTGAAAACTGCGTCCAGGTCAACGAAGCGGACTCCTCCGGACTATCCAACTCATACGTGCGCCACCAATCATAAGCGGTCCCACGAAACTGAAACGTAGTGAAGGAAACCCCGCTGGTCTCCACAATCCCCATGGTAGAAAGAATACGATGACACTCCTCCAGAAAACCCAATGCATCATCTGAAGCCAAACCACTGAACACTGGACGGTCATATTTCTTGAACCTCTCCAATCTATGCTGCTCATCCACAGAGGCAGCTGGTCCACCTCCGGGCTGTGCTGGGACAGCAGGAGGCATAATCATATTCTCTAGAACCTGTCCCACTGGCACTCGCTGCTCAGGTGTAACGGCTGCGGGAGTTTGGGATGTAGTTGCAGTGAGAGGAAGCAACCCTACCTGAGCTAAAGTGGTATACATACTCATGAATTGGGCCAGGGTCTCCTGGAGTGCTGGAGTAGTAGTAGCTGTAGTCGGTGTACCCGGTGCCTGCGCTCCAACCTGATCCACTGGTGGCACCTCAGTGGCAATGCGCGCGGGTGCCGTGGCTGCACCTCGGGTGCGTCCTCATCCTCTACCATGGCCCCGGCCTCTAACGGCGGCAATAGGGTACGCGGGTACCTGATCATCGCGAGTAGCACGTGTCCTCACCATCTATGAGAGAATAGAAAGCAATAGTTTAGATTTGGTGCCGAAAATGTCGCACGACAAGAAATCCAAAAGAAATGAAGAGTTTCCTAAATAGTTACATAGCCCCTCGTAGATAAATACAGGTGTCTCCGTATCGATCAGCGAGACTCTAAGTAACCGGTATGTGTCCCGTGACTCCTATGAACCTAGAGCTCTGATAACAACTTGTCACGACCTTAGTTCACCAATCGTGAACATGTCATGATGGCACCCAATCCCCACGACTAGGTAAGCCTAACACGTTGCGGAATATACTAGTTTAAGAACATAAAATAAGATATAGCGGAAAAATAATATAAAAAGGAAATGTAATCCGTGCCGCTTGGCACATACACCCGTCAAACACACTGTATAAAACACCACCAAGACCCGGAATCCCACGGGCAACACAGACTAAAGAGAGTATACAACTGTGGCTCTGTGTGTAAAGAGTATCTAACAACGAAATGAAGTAAAACATCTACTAATGCTGTCAGAATAGAAGGAGGGCCTCCGGATCCGCGGACGTAGCAGATCATACCTCAAGGTCTCTTAAAGTGCTGCTAAATCACCTAGTATGAGCCTGTCCTAATGTAACTGGATCTGCACAACAAAAGTGTGCAGAAGAGTAGCATGAGTACACCACGGCGGTACTCAGTAAGTGCCAAGCCTATCCTCGATGGAGTAGTGACGAGGAAGGTCAGGGCCATACTGAGAGAAAACAGTTACAATGATAATAACAATAATAAGCAGTTTAAATGATAATAATTCTGAAATAACAACAATAGAATGATTACCGTAACCATTTACAATTAAGCTAACAATAAGTAACAAACTCAATTAACAAGTCCAGGACCTGTGGGAATTGAACCCACAGTCCCATCAACTGTACTCCTAGGTCTCCGGGAATCGAACTCGCAGCCCATGTCTCAATAATATATCAATAGCTCAGGATCTCCCGCAGTCCATATCTCAATAACTCAGGATCTCCGGGAATCGAACCCGCAGTCCATATCTCAATAACTCGGATCTCCGGGAATCGAACCCGCAGTCCATATCTAAATAACTCGGATCTCCGGGAATCGAACCCGCAGTCCATATCTCAATAACTCGGATCTTTGGGAATCGAACCCGCAGTCCATATCTCAATTACTCGGATCTCCGGGAATCAAACCCGCAGTCCACAAACAATATCACTTCGGGTCTCTGGGAATCGAACCCACAGCCCTGGGATCTCCGGGAATTGAACCCGCAGTCCACTAACACATCAAATAAAGAAAACACATAGAAAGAATATAATATGTTTAACTACAACTTCACCGAAACTAGTGCCAACAATTTATCAAGAAGTTCAAGTAAGTTAACTAGGAAATTAGACATGTTGAATCCTAGCTAATCATGCTTTTCTAACTAATACCGGGTAAAAGTAACGCTTTTATCAGCTAAGAGCATGAATATCACCAATCGGACAATTCAAGTAGAGTGTGTGTTACAACAACCAATGCATGTACACGCCTGTCACCTCGCGTACAAGGCATTTAAATTATCACATAATATCCTAGGGGTGAAGGTTCCCCCACACGAGGTTAGACAAGCCACTTACCTCAACTCCGGTACAAAACCGCTAAGAAACAACTCTCTTGCCGCGAATGTCGGCCTCCACAGGTGTAGTATCTGATAAAAATCAATAGAATCATATCAAAATAGGCCAATTGGGCATTACCCAATCAAAACAACTCAAAATACACCAAAACCCATAAGTTGCAAAACCTAACTTTCGGTACGCTTATCGAAAAATCACGAAAGTTACATATTCAGGACCCTCGTCTTAATACGACTCTAAGCATAAAAGATTTACCAAATTCGGACTCCATTTGCCCATTCAAAACCTTGATTTTCTAATGTTCAAGCCTAGGGCTAAACCCTCCATAAATTACCCCAAATTCCTCCATTTCCATGATATAATTGCATAATATTATCAATACTAATCATAAGATGAGTCCATAGTTGATTACCTGATGATTTCCCTTGAATCTCCCTCAAAATTTGCCCAAATCGCCTCTTAAGCCGAGACCCCAAATGTGTGAAATATTTTTGAAATTTGCTAACATTTGGTACCATTAATCTTCTGCGATTTTCGCTTCTGCGGATTATTTTCCGCTTCTGCGGATTATTTTCCGCTTCTGCGGATCCGCTTCCGCGACATTTTGTCGCTTCTGCGAACCCCATGCCTGGCTGGCCCATTCCGCTTCTGCGATTCCAGGCCCGTTTCCGCGAGGCCGCTCCTTTTGACAAATGTCTGCTCCTGCGGAACATTCCGCTCCTACGAACAGGAGTCTGCTTCTGCGGACTCGCCTAAGCGAAGACTTGTCTGCTTCTGCGGAATTCCCCAATTCATCTCCTGGCCGTTTCTGCGGTCCCCATCCTCGCACCCGCGATGCCGCTTATGCGGACAAAGGATTGCCCCTGCGCTCCAGTCCGCTTCCGCACTCCAATTTCCGCTTCCGCGGACTCGCCTCTGCAGTTCTATTTCCGCAGGGGAGAAAACAACAGAGGCAGAATTCCTAAACCTACAATTTCCTTGTTTTTCTCCCGTTTAACCATCCGAAACCACCCCGATGCCCCCGGGACCTCATCCAAACATACCAACACATCCTAATACCTTATTCGAACTAGTTCCAATCCTCAAAACACGTCGAACAACATTAAAACTCATAATTCACATCGAATTCAAGCCTAAATTTCTTAAAACTTTCTGAATTACGTATTCGATCTAAAACCCGACCAAACGACGTCCGAATGACCTGAAAAGTTGTGGAGATATCCAAAATCACATTACGAAGCTATATAAATTGTCGGAATTTTATTCCGACCCCCGGATCAAAATCTCACCTATCGTTCGGATTCGCCAAAATTTCAAACTTGGGCATTTCAAGCCTAATTGAGCTACGGACCTCAAAAATACATTCCGAACGCGCTCCCAACCCCAAAATCTCCTAACGGGGCTAATGAAACCATCGAATTTCCATTCCAAGGTCATCTTAACACTGTTCCGGCTACGGGCCATTTTCCAATTTTAAAGCTCCCATTTAGGGACTAAGTGTCCCAAAACGCTCCAAATTTCAGAACCGACTCTCCCGGCAAACCACAATAGCAGAAATGAACTTAGAGGAATAGCTAAATTGGGGATCGGGGCATAATTTTCTAAAACGACCGGCCGGTCGTTACACTCTTATTACGAGTATTCCACGATATATCTTAGTCTGATGAATTACGATTGTTCATGATTCTATGTAACGACCCGACCGGTCATTTTGAGTACTAGTGCTCCGTGGAGGCCATGAACAGTTCATTTCGGGTATTATGACTTGTTTGCACGGTCGAAATCTAAATTCAGGGAGATGGAGTTAAATATAAATGAAAATTCCCATTTCAGAAGCTTTAAGTTCAAAGAACGAACTAGGATTGGATTTTTGAGTAAACAACCTCGGAATCAGGATCTGAAGGGTCCAGCAGGTTCGTATAATGATATCGGACTTGGGCATATGCCCGGTTCGGGTTTTGGATAACCCGGGAGCATTTTGGCACCTATTGTGGAAGTTAGCATTTTGGAAGAAATTTCATAAGTTTGACTTGAAGTGCATTTTAGCGTTATCGATGTCCATTTGGAATTTCGAGACT
The DNA here is from genome assembly GCA_032618575.1 of Nicotiana noctiflora. Lineage (NCBI taxonomy): Eukaryota > Viridiplantae > Streptophyta > Magnoliopsida > Solanales > Solanaceae > Nicotiana > Nicotiana noctiflora. The sequence continues at coordinate 25,744 of JASVEL010003248.1, forward strand.
GGGCGTAGCTCCGTATAGTGATTCTGGATTTTAGAGTGCGATTGGAAATGAATTCGGAGGTCCGTAGGTCATTTTGGAGTCGTTTGGGTAAAGGTAGGAATTTGAAGGTTTTTAAGAAGCTTGATCGGAAGTGGAAATTTTGATATCAGGCTCGAAATGCGAATTTTATGGTCCGGATAACTTCGTTAGGTGATTTTGGACTTAGGAGTGTGTCCGCAATATTTTTGTGATGACCGGTGTAGAATTACGCTTGAATTGGCAAAGTTAGTATTTTGGCGAATTTCGGTTTGATAGGTGAGATTTTGATCCGAGGGTCGGAATGGAATTCCGAATGTTTCTGTAGCTTCGATATATCATTTTGGACTTCTGTGCAAAATTTAAAGTCAATCAGACGTGATTTGATAGGTTTCGGCATCGAAAATATAAGTTGGAAACTTCAAAGTTCTTAAAGTTTGAATCGGGGTGTAATTCAATGTTTTAGAGTTATTTGATCTGGTTTGAGACCTCGAGCAAGTCCGTAATGTGTTTTGGGGTTTGTTGGTATGATTGATTGGGGTCCGGGGGGCCTCGGGTGTGTTTCGAGTTGTGATCACGCTCTTATTTGATATTTCAACATTGCTTCTTTGAACATAAAGGGGTACCATATTAAGTAAATAATCTCCAAATTCAGTTTTGTTTGAACCACAATATCTATATCGTAATTTCGGTGCCATAGCAAAAAGAAACGTCGAATTTGGACATCGTTTGAGGAAGTTATGCTCGTTTCCGTGCCGAGAAAAGTGCTGGTGTCTGTCAGAACCGCAAAAGCGGAATTTGACCGCGGATGCGGAACCGCAAAAGCAGAAATAGAACCGCAAAAGCGGTCCCGCCTATGCGAAAATTATCCGCAAAAGCAAAAAATGGGCCTGGACAGTGTTTAAAACCGAGAAGTTTAGTATTTTGGGCATATCTTGAGTTCTAGAGCTCCGGTTGAGGTAATTTTTGCGGCGTTGTCTCATCAAGGAGGTAAACATCGGACCTTTATTTTGATGTTTCTCCGTGATTATTTCTGCTGGTTTCTATTTTTATCCGTGTTTGGATGGTAAAAATTTGGGATTTTGAGTCCCAAGTTGAAAAATGATAAATCCTTGATTTAAGGGTCGAAATGACATGATAATTGTATAATTTTGGTATGGTTAGACTCGTGAGAGTACGAGGGTTCTAAAAACATAAAAATATTTCGATTCCGAGCCGATTACTGCAGGGGTATTTTGGTCATTTCACCTATGTTCGCACCGTAGCTTTAATATTATCATTATAATTAGTTACTTGCGATGTTATTTACATTATGTAATTGGTTTGACTAGACTCGGACCACTCGGAGTTGGATACTCGTGGAAAGGGAGTCGTTTCTTAGCGGTTTTGTACCAGAATTGAGGTAAGTGACTTGGCTAACCTTGCGTGGGGGAACCTTCTCGCCTAGGATATTATGTGTTGATTTAAATGCCTAGTACGCAAGGTGACAGGTGTGTACTTGCGCAGATTGTTGAAAAATCACCTTTCTTGAACTGTGCAAATCGTGATATCCTTGTTATTTAATTGATTCAATTGTGAGATTTATCTGTTGTGAGTTAGAGAAGCATGATTAGATAGGATTATCTGTCTAAGTGCCTAACTTGTCTTAATTTACTTTCTTGGAACTTGTTGATACTGGTTTTGGTTTAAATTGTAGTTATGTATTTCATACTTCTCTGTGTATTCTCCTCTTATTGATTGTGTTTGTGTTCGTGTACTGCGGGTTCAATTCCCGAAGATCCAAGGGCTGCGGGTTCGATTTTCGGAGACCCAGAGTTATTGAGATACGGACTGCGGGTTCAATTCCCGGAGATCCTGATACATTGAGATACGGACTGCGAGTTCAATTCCCGGAGATCCGAGAGTTGCGGGTTCGATTCCTATATTTCAATTTACAACCAATTAGCCCAAAAATAATAGGCTAAGATTCAACATCCAACTCCAATAGGTTTTCAAAATTACCATTTAATTTTTAAAAAGGATTGCTCAAGCTTTTAAGTTAATTTTCGAATTAGCAATTGTGACTCAAATATTAGTTCACCAAACCAAATATATTTGGGTAGTAAAAATTAGATTTTTAACAAGCTTAAATATGTGAGTTTAAATTTCAAATTTGATTTTATGAAAAATTTGGAGTGAGTGTTATTTAGACTTATTAGAAATAGCATAAGGTGGTTGTATATAAAATTTGGAGTCATGTAATGGAGATTTGGATTAGTTTTGAACAGGAATTGCAACTGAAAATCGTGGAAGAAGTTCGTTTACAGACGTTTGTATAAAGGTGTATAAAAGTGTATAATAGTGTATAATAGTATATTAATACACTCATATACACTATTATACAAGATTATACATAATTATACAAAAAACTGACTTCGTCTTATTCTTTACGTTTTTTCTGAAATTTAACTAAAATCTTGCTCAAATCTACTCCAAATCACTTCAAATTTAAACTTTGAACTCATTTTGATATTTTCAATCAATTGCAACAACACCCAATCCAAACAACTAAGAATTACAAGAAATTTTTTTTTCTAAAGCAAAGCTTTGAATGCCCTTTAATGGCGGACTTCTACTCTTTAATTTTTTTACATTAAAATCAGGTGATATGGGGGGAGAAGCAGTAATGGCGGATGGCCCCTTGAAGCATATGTAAAAAAAAAGTGAGAAGAATAGAGTAAAAATAATAGTTGTGAGAACATAGATTTAACTCTATAGTTTTTAGAAGCAATGGTTGTAAGAACACATATTTTGAATTTCCAAGAGCTAGTATTTTCAAAATATATACAATATAGGCTAGTTGGGGCAAAACTTAAAAATATGAGCTATTTTTTATTATAGTGTGACGTCATGTGTATTTTCTTATAATTCTTTCATGATAATATTAGTCTTGTCACCGAGATTCAAATACTTCAAATCATATTCATATATTACATTAACATAAGTAATATATGAATAGTATACTTGAATTATGTATACTTATAATTCGTAATTCATAATGTTAATTACGAATTTTCCTGTACAAATATATATAATTATTAGTCATTCCCAGGACTAAATCATATTACCAATCTGCGATTATAATCACTAGTCTTACAATCTGATATCGCATAAATTGACGGTTTATGCGCAATAATGTATTCACAATCTGTTAAAATCGTATGGAAAAACTACCCTCTATAGCCCCTCAAAATTTTAATAGCCCAAGTTTTGTCCTACTTACAAAAAATGGCCCTTCGGCCGAAAAGTATTTCACATAGTAGCCGAAAGGAAAGAGTCATATAAGTTCCTGTAGCTCAGTGGTTACAGCGCTTATCTTCTATGCTGAAGGTTGTAGGTTCGACCCCTACTAGACGCGATAGAAAAACTATTTTTTTTTTACAATGTATAAATATTGTATCCTAAGTTCGACAGTGTATCATTGATGTATATTGAGCCTATCTCGAGTATGCTTGTGTATCTAAAGTGTATATATTTTTGTACCCTAAATATATTTTGTATCGTTAATGTATAATCTTTCTGACCAATGTATCAAAATTGTATATAATGTGTATTTTCTAATATGGAAACATAGTGTATATAAATTAAAAACAATTTTGTATGTGCAATGTGTGCACACGGTGTATTTGGAGTGTATCATGTATTTTTGTATAGTGACAGTCTTTTTTGTATATATTTTGTATAATTATATCTATTTTGTATATATTTTGTATAGTTACATCTATTTTGTATTTTTTTTTATAATGACAGTATATTTTGTATAATTTTGTAGTAGTTTAAAGGAAGATCGTTCTGTTTATTTGGTTTTCTATAACGGGCTCTCAAATCCTTTCATCTACTTATTAAATTATAATTTAGTAATTTTAAATATTACTACGAGTTGAAATATGTATTTCGAAATAGCTGTGGAGTATTTATGAAATTCTCAGCAAAAGCTAGCATTTTCCTGATGATGACTGGAGAGATTTCTCAAGCTTCCGTTCAAAATAGCTGTGGAGTATTTAAATATTGTAGCTTCCTACCTTCATCTAATTTCTAATATTTTGTCTTAAAATTTGGTTTCAGTTTCACTCAAATAATTATTTCATTGACTCCTAGTGAGAGAGAGTGATCATATAAATGGAAGTGTGTAAAGCCAGATTTTAAGCAAAGAAAGCTCCAAAAAGAGAAAAGAAATATATGTTGGCACGGAAGCAACAAATTAACATGCAAAGACCCACTAGTATTTTGCCGAGGAAAATGACCTGAGCATTGTCTTTTCATTTAAAGTGGACTGATATTTCATAGATAAGAATATTCGTGCCCCACCCTAGACCCACTAGTATTTTGGGCTACCCACTAGAATAACTTTTATGCTACAAAATGTATATTATAATTTTGGGCTACCGATTGTTATTAGTTTGACCCTAGTGGCTATAGATGATATTTGCTCTAATCGTATTAGTCTTGATCCACATAAGTAAATGGGCTGATTCACAACCACATAAACTATGTGGCCCATTATTCATTTGGACTAATAATCTTATAATTATCCAATTATAAGATTACATATGTAATTGTAATCTAATCGTAAAGTTAATTCATTAATCCGTAATATGAGTCCAATACCTATACGATTATATATTAAATTAAATTAATATCATTGATTAATGCCTATTCATTTATTTATAAAATAAATGAATACGATTGTAGTAATAGGACCTTCCGTTTATATATTATAAATGGAAGGTCCTATTACTACAATCGTATTAGTCAAATGGACTTATGTGGTTGTCGTAGGCTGATGCGTCCTACTAAAATCGTATTACATTACTCCCAATCTGTTATGACCACAATCGTATTAGTCAAATGGACTTATGTGGTTGTCGTAGGCCGATGCGTCCTCGTATATGAATGAAATCATATTCATAGACGGTCAATTACTAAATAACAACCACGATATATAAACGGAAGTTTCTATGACTACAATCGTATTAGTTAAATGGACTTATGTGGTTGTCGTAGGCCGATGTGTACGTATGAGATTACTCCCAATACGATTGTAGTTAGGCCGATGCGTCTATGATTTCATTCATATACTACAATCATATTACATTACTCCCAATCTGTTATGTAGTATATGAATGAAATCATATTCATTGAATGGACTTATGTAATACGGTTAGTTAGTAATTAACCGTGAATGAATGGACTTATATGATAGGACTATATGCGTCCTACTCATCGTCTATTTGACAATCGTACGACAACCACATAAGTCCATTGGACTAATACGATTGTAGTAATAGGACCTTCCGTTTATATATCGTGGTTGTTAGTTAGTAATTGACCGTGAATGAATATTACTTCATTCATATACTACGACGCATCGGCCTACGACAACCACATAAGTCCATTTGACTAATACTATTGTAGTCATAGGAACTTCCGTTTATATATCGTGGTTGTTATTTAGTAATTGACCGTCTATGAATATGATTTCATTCATATACTAAGACGCATCGGCCTACGACAACCACATAAGTCCATCGGACTAATACGATTGTAGTCATAGGAACTTCCGTTTATATATCGTATTGAGAGTAATGTCATACGTTCATACTAAGACGCATCGGCCTACAACAACCACATAAATCAATTGGACTACAATCGTAATTGTTCATAATGCTAATATTTATTTTATATAAATCGTATAGGTGATATAAATCTATTTTACATATTATGTAAATGTGGTATTAATATATAATCATGATTATATATGGACTTAGTAATATGCACTGTTAAATTTGCATATAGTAACATATGCAAATTTGACAATCATATGAATTTGCTCCAGGTTATGAACTGGTTACAATCGAGGTACATAAGATTGGGAGTATGATGACTACATCATATTTGCTATGACAATATGATATAGTGATCTAGTTTGTTATATCTGGGAGATTGGAGTAGGCCGATGTTGAGCCCAACCTTTCTGTATTATGACATCTACATATTCCAATAATATACTACCTCTTCTACAGAACACAATTAGGTAATAGGTATAATAATTTGTCATTTCATTCATTTATTATGAGTTCATTTTTGAAAATACGTATGACACTCTTAAGTGTAACTAGTCATATTGCATTTTAATCTCCCCACTATTACATAATAAAGGCCGATGCGTCCGGGAACTATGAATAAAAAGGGAATTACTAGTATGCTATAAGAAATAAGCATTTATATACTAGGGTAATATTATCGTAGGCCGATGCTCATACAATATTGATATATAATTCAACCACATACGATTGTCCATTTCTTCAAATGACATATCCCTACTAGTGCTAGTATTCATGGCAATATATCGTGGTTGTTAGTTAGCAAATTCAAATCCTTTTAATTTTCGGAATTTTTTTACAAAGCGGGCCCGGAGTCAATTTTACAATTTTTGGACAGCATGTTAAAAATACTTTAATTAGACAATTAAACTGGTTTGTTGAGTAGAATTATTGATATTAAATAAATTGTGTATAGATATGATTAATTTGGAGCCAAATTCGAAAGGAAAGGCATTGCTTGAGGATTGAGTGGACTATAAGCCATCGAGGTAAGTGTTTGATCTATCTTGGCTTGAGGGAATAGGAGTAGAGTATAATAACTTGCTAATTGCTAATTGATCGAGTGCGGTGTATAGGGGTGGCGACGAGCATCTATACACCGGAGTCTAGCATGACCGTGAGTCGTTTGTTGATACATGTTGTGAGCTAATGTGAAACTTTCCTAAGTTATATTATTGAGCCCTTGTCGGGTTGTGAAGGTTGTGTAATGTTCCGTTGCCGGGACCTTGTTGTGTTGTTTTTGTTTCCTTGCCGGGATATTGTTATGACTGTTGTTACTCCCTTGCCGGGATGGTACTTGTTGTTTATTTCATTCTTCTTTCCCGTTGATTGTGACTGTTGTTTGGGTGAGGAAGAGTGATGAAGCATAAAGGGTGATGCCGTGCCATTTTTAATTATATTCGCACGAAGAATCATTCCGTGCCATATTTTACTATTTATGCACGAAGGATCATTCCGTGTCATATTTTACTATATGCACGAAGGATCATTCCGTGCCATGTTTTACTATTTATGCACGAAGGAACATTCCGTGCCATTGTTAATGAAATCATGCACGAAGGATCATGCCGTGCCATGAATGTAAGGATGAGAGTAAAAGCAATGGATATTATTGAGTCATACTTATATACATTTGTATCTTGTACTAGTCCTATACATATATGGATGGGTTCAATTTACATTAGCTAGGGTTGCGATTGAATATATCACCTATAGCTAGGACATAGGTGAAATTATATACAGATGAGGTCATATTGATTTCATTCTGATAAGATGAATAACGGTTATGTGGTTATCTAAATATGAAGTTAGTATCCGTTATGTCTTAGTAATATAACGGTTATACCCCCTGTAACTAGATTGTAAAACTAGTTATAGGATTATTGACATTGGAGTATCCTAGCTATATGTTATTTAGACAATTATTGCTATAAGGCCCAATAATTTCAATTCAGAGTTAAGGCCTTCTCGATTATTTTTCCTTTGCCCCTGGTTCATATTACTAATCGTATTATGGAATTGTAGCCCATCTACGACTATAATATACAATCAAATGCTGTAGAAGAGGTAGTATTTGATTGGAATATGTTAGTTTAAATAACAACCAGATGCCCTTGTCACATATGCAATATACTAATTGATAGGTGTGACTACCTAATACTATATATCTATTGGTTATCATGTGCAACTGTCTAGAATGAAATAAAAATGGCAGTTCATGTGCACAGACGAAGTGGTTATCCTTTGAGTATTACATGACTACTATGCCGATGCCCAATTCATAGACGGTCAATTACTAAAATTGGCTAAATTCTTGGATAGACGTTTTACCTTAGAAGAAGAGAGAGAAGGGGTTGTGCAGGAGATTGCAAGACTTTGTGGCTTTGAGAGTTGGAGCAGTTTAAAAGTAAATCAGACTGGAGTGCTGCACCATTTAAATTCAACATTCATTGTTGAGAATCGACATTTCTTGAGGAAAGGTCAGGTTGGAGATTGGAAAAATCACCTGACACCAGAGATGTCCGAACAGTTGGATGAAATCACTAGGCAGAAACTTGCTGGGACAAGCTTGATAGAAACTTTGTTTGGTGATACAATACCCTATAGTGCCAAGGCATAAGTTAGTGCTCTATGCTACAGTAGTGAGGCATTAATCGCTAGTTGTGACGACCCAAAGGGTCATCACTTATTTTATTAATCGTTTCGAGCTTCTAAGGCCTTGAAAACCTCATTCTATGTTGTCTCGATTTACGTGCATGATCCGGGCATGTGACCGGAAAGTTTTTATGTTGAAATATATGAATAATGTGAGAAATTTGAAGAATTTTGATATTAATATTGATATGGTTGACTTCGGTCAATATTTTTGGTAAACGGACCCGGACCCGAGATTGGATGGTCCCGAAAGGTCCGTAGGAAAATATGGGACTTGGACATGCGTCCGGAGTCGAATTCTGAGGCCTAGAGTCCAAGTTATGAAATTTTATGTGAAATTGTTTTTGACGTAATTGTTAAAGAAAAATGAATTAATTGACCTTGGTATCGGGCTCGTATTTTGGTTCCGACGCCCGGTACAAGTCTTAAATATTATATATATGCTTTCTGCAAAGTTTGGTGACATTCGGATGTCGTTTGATATGTTTTGGACTTTGAGTTCCAAGTTTGAAAGCTTTGAAAACCAAAAGTATGAAAATCATGAACGTGAGGCTTGATTTGATGAAAACGATGTGATATTGGCGATGTGATCGCACGAACAAGTTCGTAATGTGTTTTTGATGTTGTGTACATGTTTGGTTTAGAGCTAGGGGGGCTCGGGTAAAGATCTGATAGGCCGTTGGTTCAATTTCTGAATTTTTTGCACTGCTGGTTTTTCACCCAGTTGTTGGCTTAGCAATTGCGAAGTATTTCTCGCAATTGCGAAGGTGATAGATCAAGGCAGGATTCGCAAATGCGAACCCTTGATTGCAAATGCGAAGGGCGCCCAGGACTGTTTGGGTTCGCAAATGCGAACCAAACCTCGCAAATGCGAGGCCTTCAGTGTTAAGCCATTCTTCGCAAATGCGAAGAATTCTTCGCAAATGCGAAGGCCCCTCAACCCAGCCTTGTTCGCAAATGCGAAGGCCCCAGATTTTCCTTGGCTTCGCAAATGCGAACAAAAGTTCGCAAATGCGAACTTCCCATCCTTAGCTTATTTTTCAAACTCCAGAATTTGGTCGGGGTTCGCAATTACGAACCCATGTTCGCAAATGCGAACACAGAGACCTGTAAATCACGATTTCCAGCTTCATTTTCACATTTCACAACCCAAAAACACACATTGGCGATTTTTCACGAACTCCCTCTTCTTCAAAACAATTGTAAGTCACTTTTTACTTAATTCTTTCAATTCCTAACAACATTAAACATGTTTTTCAATAGAAATCAAAGGGTTTCATGGTAGAATTTCTTGTTTTTAGTAGAATATAGGGTTTTTCATGAATTGGGAAATTGGACCTCGAATTGAGGTCCAATTTTAAAACAAATCATATACTTGAACTCGTGGGGGGATGGGTAACCGGATTTTGGTCCGAAACCCGAGTTCCGACCATGTGGGCCCGGGGTCGAAATTCACTATTCCGGGCAGAATGTTGTAAAAGTTGTAATTGGCCTTATGAATTAGTTTGTTGAGTAGTATTGATGATATTAAATCAATTGTGCATAGATACGACTGGATTGGAGCCAAATTTGAAAGGAAAAGGCATTGTCACGGATTGAATTGTTCGTAAACATTCGAGGTAAGTGTTTGTTCTATCCTAGCTTGAGGGAATAGGATTATGTGCTATGTGTTTTGTGATCGAGTGCGGTGTATGGGCTGTGGTGACGAGCATCCATACGCTGGCGTCTAGCATGACCGTGAGTCGTTGTTAATACTTGTTGTGAGACATATTTGAAGATAAATTGTTGAACCCTTGCCGGGTTGTAGAATTGTAATTGTTCTTCCTTGTCGGGACTTGTTGTGAAGATGATTATTGATTGCCCTTGTTGGGACGGTTTATAAATTACTGTTTCATTCTTTGCCCTTAAATGTGATTGTTATTTGGGTGAGGAAGAGTGATAATGCACGAAGGGTGATGCCGTGCTTTGATTAATTATTTATGCACGAAGGTTAATGTCGTGCCTTGTTATTGATTATGCACGAAGGTTAATGTCGTGCCATGTTTTATTGATTATGCACGAAGGTTAATGTCGTGCCATGTTTTATTGATTATGCACGAAGGATCATGCCGTGCCTTGTTATTGAACCATGTACGAAGGATTATGTCGTACCATGGATGTGAGGATGAGATTAAAAGCACGAAGGGTGATGCCGTGCACTTTATTTGCTTATTTGGTGAGGATGAGAGTAAAAGCACGAAGGGTGATGCCGTGCAACTACTTGCTATTCCTTGACTTGATATTACTTATTTTTTTTTCCATTATACTTTGTTTTCCCTTGTGGACTTATTAACTGTTGTTAATTGTTGAGTTCATTTGAGATATTCCTTATTGTGTTATTACTTGGTTATTTCTCGTTATTTTGTGGTATACATATATATGGAACTGCACAGGTTTATGTGGGTGTCTGGTCCTAGGCTTGTCACTACTTCGCCGGGATAGGCCAGGCACTTACCAGCACATGGGGTCGGTTGTGCTGATACTGCACTTCTGTGCGTTTTTGCACAGGTCCAGGTTTCGATCAGGAGCAGCAGCAGTAGATCTTTCGCGTGGGAGTTGATCATATTTGAGACCGAGGTAGCTTGCAGACGTCCACAGGCCCGGCGTCTCTCTCTTTACTTATGTTACTAGCCGTAGTCTCTTTGTTCCGAGACAAACAGATTTTTGTTATATTTCTTTCAGACTTTTATGTGTAGTATTCAGTAGTAGTTCGTGAGTTGGTGACTCCACGTCTTGGGTAGAGGATATCAGTATGATTTTACCTTGAAACTGGTTATTTCTAATTCGATAAAGTCTTCCGCACTTATTTAATTAAAGTTATGGTTTTGTTGATAAATTAATTAGGAAATATTATTAAAAACAGGATAGTATAATTACAGTGGCCTGCCTAGCTACGACGAGTAGGCGCCATCACGATCCCGATGTTGGGGGAAAATCCGGGTCGTGACAAGTTGGTATCAGAGCTCTAGGTTACATAGGTCTCACCACTCACGAACAAGCTTAGTAGAGTTTGAGAGGTAGGTACGGAGACGTCTGTACTTGTCCTCCAGAGTCTACTGAGTTAGGAAAGAGTCTCTCATTTGTTCCTTCTTGTCGTGCGAATTGGCCTTCAAAATACTGATTGAACTTCTACTATGTCCTTTCGCAGATGGTGAGGACACGCGCTTCTTCGTCCGCTGACCAGCAGCCCGAGCCCCAGGTAGCTCCCGTGAGGGGCAGGGGCCAAGGCCGTATCAGAGGCCGTGGTAGGGGTAGAGCTCAGCCCCAGGCAGCTACCCTAGAGGTGGAGCCTCATATTGAGATTGACGAGGAGGTTCCGGTCCCAGCAGCTCCAGTGGGCCCAGCTCAGGTCCCAGGAGAGGCTTTATTTACCCCGAATCTCCGGGATGCTTTGGTCAGAATAACGGGATTTATGGACAGCATTGCCAGAGCGGTCTTATTATCAGTTGCACCAGCCGCTTCTCAGGCTGGAGGAGGGGCCCAGACTCCTATCGCTCGTACTCCGGAGCCAGTAGCTCCTCAGCCTCAAGCACCAGTGATTTAGCCAGCTGTGGCCACTCAGTCAGGTACCACAGCTCATGCTGGTGATGGAGCGACCATGACTTCTGATTCTTTATGGAGACTTGATCGGTTCTCCAAGCTATTTACCACTACTTTCGGCGGTGCCACATCAGAGGATCCTCAGGATTTCTTATTCAGTTGCCATGAGATTCTCAAGACTATGGGGATTGTGGAGTCCAATGGAGTTGACTTCTTGTACATTCAGGCTTTCAGGATCCGCCAAGACTTGGTGGAGGGATTATTGCTTGACTCGACCAGCAGGGTCCCCAGCTTTATCATGGGATCAGTTTGCAGAGCTATTTCCGGAGAAGTTTCTCCCTGCTACTCAGCGGGATGCACTTCGGAGGCAGTTTGAGCGCCTCCATCGGGGCACTATGACGGTCACTCAGTATGAGACGAGATTTGTTGATTTGGCTCGTCATGCAGTGGTGATACTTCCCACAGAGCGGGAGAGGGTCCGCAGATTTATAGATGGGCTTAATCATCCAATTAGATTCCAGATGGCTATGGGAGTGTGGAGTGATATATCATTTCAGGAGGCAGCTAATGAAGCACGTAGAGTTGAGATGGCTCTTGCTCGGGGAGGTGGTTATTCTTCAGACAAGAGGGCTCGTCATTCAGGCAGGTTTAGTGGTTCTTCTTCTAGTGGCAGGGAATCTTTTGATAGGGGCCAGTCTTCCAGGCCTTTCCATTCCGCCCTCCAGGCTTCACAGGGTGGACCAGGTGATCGTGGGTTTCGTGAGCAGTATTCATATCAGTCTCCTATTAGTGCCCAGCTTCTTCAGAGTGTTCGTGGAGGTCATTCAGGTCGTCAGGGCCAGCGGCCCCATCAGCCTAAGAGTTGCTACGGTTGTGGTAACCCAGGTCATCTTATCAGATTCTGCCCTCAAGCGATGGGCAACACTCAGCAGCAGGGCCCTCGTCCCATGATTCAGGTCCCAGCTAACCCTCAGCCTGCCCGGCCAGCCGGAGGCGGGGGTAGAGATTATAGAGGTGGAGGTCGAGACCGTAGAGGTGGAGACCGTCCGGCCAAAGGTAGAGGTCAACCAATTGATGGTCGTCCTAGAGACGCAGCTCAAAGGGGAGGTGCAGATCCCCGATTCTATGCTTTACCAGCTAGGCCAGAGGCAGAGGCATCAAATGCCGTGATTGTAGGTACTATTCTTGTGTGTGGCAGAGGTGCTTCAGTATTATTTGACCCTGGATCTACATATTCATATGTGTCTTCCTACTTTGCACCGTATTTGGCCGTGCCCAGCTATGCTCTGGATATTCCAGTTTATGTGTCTACACCGGTGGGTGACTCCATTGTAGTCGACCGAGTGCATCGTTCGTGTGTAGTTATATTTGGGGGTCTTGAGACCCGTGTTGATCTGTTGCTTTTGGATATGGTGGATTTTGATGTCATATTGGGGATGGACTGGTTGTCCCCATACCATGCTATTCTAGATTGTCATGCTAAGACCGTGACCTTGGCCTTGCCAGAATCACCCCGACTAGAGTGGAAAGGTACCTCAAGCCACTCCATTCGCACTGTTATTTCCTATGTTAAGGCTCGGCGCATGGTCGAGAAGGGGTGTCTAGCTTATCTGGCTTATGTTCGTGATTCCGGCGCAGAGGTTCCTTCCATTGAGTCAGTCCCTATTGTACGGGAGTTTCCTGAGGTTTTTCCTTCAGACCTGCCGGGCATGCCACCCGATAGGGATATTGATTTCTGTATTGATCTGGCACCGGGCACTCAGCCTATCTCTATTCCACCCTATCGTATGGCCCCGCCGGAATTAAAAGAGTTGAAAGATCAGTTGCAAGACCTTCTTGAGAAGGGCTTTATCCGGCCTAGTGTTTCCCCCTAGGGAGCACCTATTATTTGTCAAGAAGAAAGATGGCTCGATGCGGATGTGTATTGATTACCGACAATTGAACAAAGTGATAATAAAGAATAAGTATCCACTGCCGAGGATTGATGATTTGTTTGACCAGCTCCAGGGAGCGAGGGTATTCTCAAAGATAGACTTGAGGTCGGGCTACCATCAGCTGAAGATCAGGGCGGCTGACATTCCTAAGACAACCTTTCGCACTAGATATGGGCATTATGAGTTCTTGGTCATGTCCTTTGGGTTGACCAATGCCCCAGCAGCATTCATGGAGTTGATGAATCGGGTATTCAGGGCCTTACTTAGATTTGTTCATGATAGTCTTTATAGATGACATCCTGGTATACTCCCGCAACCAGGAAAAGCACGAGCAGCACCTCAGAGTGGTTCTTCAGACTCTGAAAGATAACCAGCTATATGCCAAATTTTCGAAATGTGAGTTCTAGTTGAGTTCGGTGGCATTTCTGGGCCACATTGTATCAGTGGAAGGTATTCAGGTGGACCCAAAGAAGATTGAGGCAGTCCAGAATTGGCCTCGACCAGCTTCAGTGATTGAGATCCGGAGTTTCTTGGGATTAGCAGGTTACTACCGTCGATTTGTAGAGGGGTTTTCTTCTATTGCAGCCCCGATGACTAAATTGACCCAAAAGGGTTTTCCTTTCCGGTGGTCGGATGAGTGTGAGGAGCGCTTTTAGAAGGTTCAAGATTTTTGTGACCACAACTTCAGCTCTAATTTTTCCTTCAGCTTTAGGTTGTTACACATTATATTGTGATGCTTTTTGGATTGGTATTGGGCGGTATTGATGCAGGATGGTAAGGTTATTGCTTATGCTTCGAGACAGCTAAAAATACATGAGAAGAATTATCCAGTTCATGATCTTGAGTTAGCAGCAGTGATTCATGCCTTAAAAGTCTTGAGGCATTATCTATATGGTGTGACATGTGAGGTGTACACTGATCACAAAGGCCTACAGTACTTGTTCAAGCAGAAGCAGTTGAATCTATGACAGAGGAGATGGTTAGATTTGCTGAAAGACTATGATGTTACTATCCTATATCACCTAGGTAAGGCCAATGTGGTGGCCGATGCAATGAGTAGAAAGTCTGCCAGCATGGGTAGTCTTGCATTCATTCCGGTCAGTCAGAGACCATTTGCTCTAGATGTCCAAGCCTTAGCCAACCGGTTCGTGAGATTAGACATTTCTAAGCCTAGTAGGGTGTTTGCCTGCATAGTCGCTCGTTCTTCTCTATTAGAGCGTATCCGTGAGAGGCAATTTGACGATCCTTATTTGCGTGACTTGAGAGATACAGTACAGCGGGGAGGTGCCACGAAGGTAAATCTAGATGATGATGGGGTATTGAAACTGCAGGGTCGAGTTTGTGTGCCCAATGTTGAAGGGATTCGAGAGTTGATCTTAGCGGAGGCCCACAGTTCGCGGTGTTCCATTCACCCGGGCACCGCGAAGATGTATCAGGACTTGTGGCAGCACTATTGGTGGCGCAGTATGAAGAAAGATATCATTGCGTATGTCGCTCGGTGTCTAAATTGTCAGCAGGTGAAATATGAGCACCAGAGACCTGGTGGTGTATTCCAGAGGACTGGAATTCGAGAGTGGAAATGGGAGCGGATCACTATGGACTTAATTATTGGACATCCTTTGACTCGGAGGAAATTTGATGCTATTTGGGTCATTGTTGATAGGCTGACCAAGTCAGCACACTTTATTCCAGTATCTGTCTCCTACTCGTCGGAGAGGTTAGCGGAGATTTACATTAGGGAGATTGTTCGTCTTCATGGGGTGCCAGTATCTATTATTTCTGATCGGGGTACGCAGTTACCTCGCGGTTTTGGAGAGCGGTCCAGCAGGAGTTAGGTACCCAGGTTCAGTTGAGCACAGCATTTCATCCTCAGACGGATAGCCAGTCCGAGAGGACTATTCAGATTCTAGAGGACATGCTTCAAGCCTGTGTTATTGATTTCGGAGGCTCGTGGGACCAGTTTTTGCCATTAGCAGAGTTCGCCTACAACAACAGCTACCAGTCTAGCATCTAGATGGCCCCGTATGAGGCTTTGTATGGTTGGCGATGTCGATCTCCAGTTGGATGGTTTGAACCGGGAGAGGCTCGGTTGTTGGGTACAGACTTAGTTCAGGAGGCCTTGGATAAGGTCAAGACTATTCAGGAGAGATTGCGTTCAGCTCAATCCAGGTAGAAGACTTATGCGGATCGTAAGGTTCGAGATTAGATTTCATGGTTGGTGAACGAGTATTGCTCCGAGAGTCGCCTATGAAGGGTGTGATGAGGTTCGGGAAGAAGGGCAAGCTCAGCCCTAGGTATATTGGCCCATTTGAAATTCTAGACAGAGTGGGAGGGGTGGCTTACGGACTAGCTTTGCCGCCTAGCTTATCAGCCGTGCATCCAGTTTTTTTCATGTATCTATGCTTCGGAGATACCACGGCGATACCACACATGTATTAGACTTCAGTACTGTCCAATTGGACAATGATCTATCTTACGAGGAGGAGCCGGTGGCCTTTCTAGACCGGCATGTTCGACAGTTGAGGTCGAAGAGTTATCCTTCGGTGCGTGTTCAGTGGAGAGGTCAGCCTCCTGAGGCATCGACCTGGGAGTCCGAGTCTGATATGCGGAGCCGCTACCCACATTTGTTTCTTGACTCAGGTACTTCTTTCTTTTGTCCGTTCGAGGACGAACGGTTGTTTTAGAGGTGGAGAATGTGACGACACAAAGGGTCATCACTTATTTTATTAATCATTTCGAGTTTCTGAGGCCTTGAAAACCTCATTCTATGTTGCCTCGATTTACGTGCATGATCCGGGCATGTGGCCGAAAAGTTTTATGTTGAAATATATGAAAAATGTGAGAAATTTGAAGAATTTTGATATTAATATTAATATGGTTGACTTCGGTCAACATTTTTGGTAAACAGACCCGGACCCGAGATTGGATAGTCCCGAAAGGTCCGTAGGAAAATATGGGACTTGGAAATGCATCCGGAGTCGAATTCTGAGGCCTAGAGCCCAAGTTATGAAATTTTCTGTGAAATTATTTTTGACGTAATTGTTAAAAGAAAATGAATAAATTGACCTTGGTATCGGGCTCGTATTTTGGTTCCGACACCCGGTACAAGTCTTAAATATTATATATGTGCTTTCGGTGACATTCGGATGTCGTTTCATATGTTTTGGACTTTGAGTTCCAAGTTTGAAAGTTTTGAAAACCAAAAGTATGAAAATTATGAACTTGAGGCTTGATTTGATGAAAACGATGTGATATTGGCGATGTGATCGCACGAACAATTCGTAATGTGTTTTTGATGTTGTGTACATGTTTGGTTTAGAGCCCAGGGGCTCGGGTAAAGATTTGATAGTCCGTTGGTTCAATTTCTGAATTTTTTGCACTGCTGGTTTTTCACCCAGCTGTTGGCTTCGCAATTGCGAAGCATTTCTCGCAATTGTGAAGGTGACAGATCAAGGCAGGGTTCGCAAATGCGAACCCTTGATCGCAAATGCGAAGGGCGCCCAGGACCGTTTGGGTTCGCAAATGCGAACCAAACCTCGCAAATGCGAGGCCTTCAGTGTTAAGCCATTGTTCGCAAATGCGAAGAATTCTTCGCAAATGCGAAGGCCCCTCAGCCCAGCTTTGTTCGCAAATGCGAACAGATGTTCGCAAATGCGAAGTCCCCAGAATTGCCTTGGCTTCGCAAATGCGAACAAAAGTTCGCATGCGAACTTCCCATCCTTAGCTTATTTTTCAAACTCCAGAATTTGGTCGGGGTTCGCAATTGCGAACCCATGTTCGCAAATGCGAAGACAGAGACCTGTAAATCACGATTTCCAGCTTCATTTTCACATTTCACAACCCAAAATCACCCATTGGCGATTTTTCACGAACTCCCTCTTCTTCAAAACAATTGTAAGTCACTTTTTACTTAATTCTTTCACTTCCTAACAACATTAAACATGTTTTTCAATAGAAATCAAAGGTTTTCATGGTAGAATTTCTTGTTTTTAGTAGAATATAGGGTTTTTCATGAATTGGGAAATTGGACCTCGAATTGAGGTCCGATTTTGAAACAAATCATATTCTTGAACTCGTGGGGGGATGGGTAACCGGATTTTGGACCGAACCCCGAGTTCCGACCATGTGGGCCCGGGGTCGAAATTCACTATTTCGGGCAGAATGTTGTAAAAGTTGTAATTGGCCTTATGAATTAGTTTGTTGAGTAGTATTGATGATATTAAATCAATTGTGTATAGATACGATTGGATTGGAGCCAAATTTGAAAGGAAAAGGCATTGCCACGGATTGAATTGTTCGTAAACATTCGAGGTAAGTGTTTGTTCTATCCTAGCTTGAGGGAATAGGATTATGTGCTATGTGTTATGTGATCGAGTGCGGTGTATGGGCTGTGGTGATGAGCATCCATACACTGGGCGTCTAGCATGACCGTGAGTCGTTGTTAATACTTGTTGTGAGACATATTTGAAGATAAATTGTTGAACCCTTGCCGGGTTGTAGAATTGTTATTGTTCTTCCTTGTCGGGACTTGTTGTGAAGATGATTATTGATTGCCCTTGTTGGGACGGTTTATGAATTACTGTTTCATTCTTTGCCCTTAACTGTGATTGTTATTTGGGTGAGGAAGAGTGATAATGCACGAAGGGTGATGACGTGCCTTGATTTATTATTTATGCACGAAGGTTAATGCCGTGCCTTGTTATTGATTATGCACGAAGGTTAATGCCGTGCCATGTTTTATTGATTATGCACGAAGGATCATGCCGTGCCTTGTTATTGAACCATGTACGAAGGATCATGCCGTACCATGGATGTGAGGATGAGAGTAAAAGCACGAAGGGTGATGTCGTGCACTTTATTTGCTTATTTGGTGAGGATGAGAGTAAAAGCACGAAGGGTGATGCCGTGCAACTACTTGCTATTCCTTGACTTGATATTACTTGTTTTTTATTCCATTATAATTTGTTTTCCCTTGTGGACTTATTAACTGTTGTTAATTGTTGAGTTCATTTGAGATATTCCTTATTGTGTTATTACTTGGTTATTTCTCGTTATTTTGTGGTATACATATATATGGAACTGCACAGGTTTATGTGGGTGTCTGGTCCTAGGCTTATCACTACTTCGCCGGGATAGGCCAGGCATTTACCAGCACATGGGGTCAGTTGTGCTGATATTACACTTCTGTGCGTTTTTGCACATGCCCAGGTTACGATCAGGAGCAGCAGCAGTAAATCGATTGCGTGTGAGTTGATCATATTTGAGACCGAGGTAGCTTGCAGACGTCCGCAAGCCCGGCGTCTCTCTCTTTACTTATGTTACTAGCCGTAGTCTCTTTGTTCCGAGACAAACAGAATTATGTTATATTTCTTTCAAACTTTTATGTGTAGTATTCAGTAGTAGTTCGTGAGTTGGTGACTCCACGTCTTGGGTAGAGGATATCAGTATGATTTTACCTTGCAACTGGTTATTTCTATTTCGATAAAGTCTTCCGCACTTATTTAATTAAAGTTATGGTTTTGTTGATAAATTAATTAGGAAATATTATTAAAAACATGATAGTATAATTACAGTGGCTTGCCTAGCTACCACGAGTAGGCGCCATCACGATCCCGATTTTGGGGGAAAATCCGGGTCGTGACACTAGTCAAACTGAGACTACTCGGCCCGTCGTCACGAGAATTACTACCCCGTTAAATTGCATTAATATGTTTTATGCTTTTATAGCAGTGTTAGAGTCTATCGGGTGAGTTAGGAGTGATCTGGGTTGAAAATGAGGCAAATAGCCTTTTTGAAGGAAGCTTTAATATGGAATGTCAACCTGGAGTTGACTATTTAGTTAGAGTGCTCGGAATCGGATTCTGATGATTTTGTTAGTTCCGGGAGGTGATTTCTGTAGCTTCATCATGTGATAATTTTCAGGTCATTTGGACGTCGTTTGGTCGGGTTTTTGATTGAATCCTAGGCTTGAATCTGCTATAATTCGACGATTTCTGTGTTTAAGGGCGTGTTTTTATGATTGGAACAAGTTCGTATCGTGTTTTGGAGTATGTTGGTGGTTTTCGTTGGGGTCCCGGTGGTCTCGGGGTGAATTCGGACCATCATCCGGGCATTTTGAGACTTTGGAATCTGTAGAAAATTGCCGAAAACTGTGCAGGATTTTAAGCCTTCGCGTTTGCGAGGCTAAGGCCGCGTTCGCGTAGGCTGGATTAAGATGAGCATCGCGTTCGCGATGCTGGGCGTCGCGTTCGCGTAAGAGGAAGCAGGGAAGCTTTGCGTTCGCGTCCCAAATGTCGCATTCGCGTAGGAGGAGATTGGGACGCATCGCATTCGCGTCCCTGAGGTCACGTTCGCGTAGAGTTAAATCAGGCGGCTGAGGAAAATGTTCATCACGAACGCGTGGTGCAGTGTCGCGTTCGCGAAGGGTAAGCTGGGCTATGCATCGCAGAAGCGTGTGAGCTCACGCGAACGCGTAGGGCTAAATGGTCAGGCAGTGAATTAAATTCCAGAACACAAACCAGTCACGGGTTCAGTCATAAGACCTCCATTTTTGAGTCTTAGAGAGAGAAACTCACGGGAGATTGCTGGGAATTCATCGGGTATTCGTCGGAGGTATGTTTTATTGCCTAATTACAGTATTTTATTATGGAATCTTTGGGTATTTCTCTGTTAATGGAAGATTAAAGGGGGATTTTAGCCCTAGACCTAAAATTATGGAAAATCACTGATTTGAATGGGCAAATGGAGTCTGATTTTGGTAAATTTTATATGCTTTGACTCGTGTTGAGATGAGGGTTCCGAATATGTGACTTTCGTAATTTTTTGAGAAGCGAACCGAAAGTCGAGTTTTGGCAACTTTGTAGTTTTTGGTGTAAATTGAATTGTTTTGACTGGGTATCATCCCATTGGCCTATTTTGATGTATTTCCACTATATTTGATCAGATTCTACGCCTACGGAGGTTGATTCTCGTGGAAAGGGCATTGCGGATTAGTCACCGAGCCGAGTCGAGGTGAGTAATGGATGTGGGAGATGACCAGCGGGTTCGAAACCCTGGTATACCACTTTGTGACGCTATATAGCGGCGAGACACGTACTCTACTATGAGTGCGGGGTCGATTGTGATTGGGGACTATGACTTAGTCCGACTTGTTGACATTATATTGTGATATTGGCTATTCTTGAGCCGGTGAACCTCCTTCTCGGATGGTTGTGTACATTTATGGGCTGTGAGCCAGTTATTGGGATCCTGCGAGGATCGTTATCATTGTTTCTGTGATATTGACATGCTAGTGTTACTACCAGTCCAGAGCTATTACTGTTATTATGATTTTCCAAACTCTGGAACTTTGACATACTGCTTTCAACTGAAAAATGATAAAAGAGTTTTGAAAACTACTTTTGAGCCTGTGAGGCTGCATTTGCATATTAGCTGACTGGTAGTGGATTAGGCTGCGCGCCGCAGCGTAATCATGATATTGTGCTTGGGCTGTAAGAGCCCTCCGGAGTCTGAACCCCCACATTGAGCACGGGTCCCAAATTAGATCGGGCTACGCGCCGTAGCGGTCATTTCATGCATTGCATTGCATTTAGCTACATCTGATAGCTGTTATACTGTTTTGTCGATACTTGTTGGTACAGTTACTGTGATATTAAGACTGTTGCAGGGTATTTGATTACAGCTTTACATAGTGCTATATTGTGATTTCTTATCTACGCTGTCTTACCCCTGTTCATTACCACTGAGTCTGGAAGTACTCACTTTACTCCCTGCACCTTGTGAGCAGATCCAGGTACGTCTCAGCAGACCTGATCCGGTAGCTGTTCAGAGGCATTTTGCGGGATAGTCAAGGTAGTTGCCGCGTCCGCAGGACCTGACTCCCCTTCCAGCTGTCTTTTCATTTCGTATTGTTATCTATTTCCTCACTAAGTATTGTTGTAAACACTATTGCACTTATATTCTCTTTAGAGGCTCTTGACTCTTGACCCCTCGGTCTTTGGGGAGTTGTTGCTGTTTTGGGACTTGATTCCCGTATTTGGTATTTCTATCACTGTTGACTTATTTATGTTATACCTAAATTGGATAAACTGAGCTCATAGCTCCGTGAGTGTTGTTAATTGGTCGGGCTGGCCTAGCAGTATGTTGGGCGCCATCACGACCGGGTTGGGGTCGTGACAAGTTGGTATCAGAGCCTAGGTTTACTAGGCCTGATGAGTCTTGAGCCTGTTAGTAGAGTCTTATGGATCGATACGGGGACGCCTGTACTTATCCACGAGA
Source organism: Nicotiana noctiflora (assembly GCA_032618575.1). NCBI lineage: Eukaryota > Viridiplantae > Streptophyta > Magnoliopsida > Solanales > Solanaceae > Nicotiana > Nicotiana noctiflora. Next base: position 47,846 of record JASVEL010003248.1, read on the forward strand.
GGCTGCGAACCTTTAGGAAACACTTCACATTTCTTGAACTCTGTCGTGCGATCTTGTTGTCCTTAGAACTGAACTTCTATATTTTATTCTCTCACAGATGACGAGAACTCGAGTATGTGGACGAGGTGGACGACCTCTATTGCCACCTGCTAGAGGCCGTGGGAGCGGTCGTGGTAGAGGTAGAGGTAGGGCAGCTGAGGCAGTACCAGCTGACCCGCCCGTTGTACCTATTCAGGAGCAGCCCCCAGTGGTTGATTCTCCAGCAGCCCCAGTTCAGGCCCAGACGGCATCCATTGGTATTCCTGGTCTTCAGGAGACTCTGGCCCAGATATTATCGGTATGTTCCGAATTGGCTCAGGTAGTATCAGCTACCGCTACTGCAGCGACATCCCAGACAGGGGGTGGTCAGCAGACCCCTACAGCTCGCACACCTGAGCAGGTGGTTCAGGGACTTCAGACGCCGGAGGCAGTCCCCGCAGGTGGCTGCACCAGTTATTCCTCCAGCTATACCAGCTCCAGAGCATATGGTTCAGGTTATGCCCAACGATGAGCAACGTCGTCTAGAGAGGTTTGGTAGACCATTTCAGTGGTACTGAGGGCGAGGATGCCCATGGTTTCTTTGATAAGTGCCAGAGGATGCTACGTACAGCTGGTATTCTTGAGTCGAGCGGAGTTTCATTCACTATTTTTCAGTTTACTGGTCCAGCGTTCGACTGGTGGGAGAAGTTCGAGAGGCGTAGGCCTACGAGAGCAGTACCTCTCACCCGGCAGCAACTTTCTACTCTCTTTCTAGAGAAGTATGTACCTTAGTCCCATCGAGAGGAGCTTCGACGCCAGTTTGAGCTGAGATAAACACAGTTGGCTAGGCATGCCACATGGATGATCCCGACTGATACGGAAAGGATTAGGAGGTTCATTGATGGCCTCAACTACTCCATTCGCATTCTTATGACTAGAGAGAGTTCTATCGTCATCTTTTGAGCAGGTTGTGGATATGACACGCTCCATTGAGGCGGATCGTCGCCGAGAGAGGGAGGAGCGGGAGGCCAAGAGGCCTCATGGTTCTGGTAGCTTAAGTGGTGCTCCATCTAGAGGGCATTTTCAGCAGGGCATAGGTCCCTCATCTAGACCTTCTCATTCAGGCCGCCCTGAGCAGAGCGGAGCTTCTTCCGGTCGTGGTCGACAGGGATTCCAACAGAGCCAGTCTTCACTTAGTGCCCTCCCAGCCTAGAGCACAGCACCTAATTCTTCAGCCAGGGTTCTTCTACGGCGAGGGGTTCCCTTCAGTCCCCTTCTCCAGCACCAGGAAGCTGTTTTGAGTGTGGTGAGTTTGGCCACATGAGGAGGTAGTGCCCTCGACTTCGTAGGGACGGGGTTCATCAGAGGGATCAGCCCTCCTCTTCAGCACCATCTCAGGCTAGTAGAGGTGGAGTTCAGTCTTCTCGTAGTCGCCCCAGAAGCGAGGAGCGATCCACTGGAGTCCAGGCACAATTCTATGCACTTTCTGACAGGCGTGATGCAGTTGCCTCCGGTGCAGTAATTACATGTATTATTTGTGTCTGTCACAGAGATGCCTCTGTTCTATTTGATCCCGGGTCTAGATATTCGTACGTGTCCTCTTATTTTTCACATCATTTGGGTGCGACCCGTGGTAGTCTTGATTTTCCTGTTCATGTATCCACCCCCTTGGGTGATACGATTATTGTGGATCATGTCTATAGATCCTGTGTTATTTCTATTGGGGGTCTGAAGACCCAGGAGGATCTGTTATTATTGGGGTTGGTGGACTTTGATGTGATAATAGGTATGGACTGGTTATCTCCATACCATGCTATATTGGACTGTCATGCTAAGACAGTTACGTTGGCTGTTCCTGGTATTTCTCACATTTAGTGGCGGGGTTCGACTGATTTCGTCCCTAGCCATGTCATTTCGTTCTTAAAGGCTCAGAAAATGGTTGAAAAGGGGTGTTTGTCGTACTTAGCATTTGTGAGAGATGTGGGAGCCGAGTCTCCTAGCATTGATTATGTACCTGTTGTGAGGGATTTTCCAGATGTATTCCCCTCAGACCTGCCGGGCATGCCGCCGGACAGGGATATTGATTTTGGCATTGACTTGGTGCCGGGCACTCAGCCTATTTCCATTCCTCCTTACCGGATGGCAACACCGGAGTTGAAGAAATTGAAAGAGCAGCTTCAGGAGCTCTTGGATAAGGGATTCATTCTCCCTAGTGTGTCTCTGTGGGGTGCACCGGTGTTATTTGTTAAGAAGAAAAATGGTTCCATGTGGATGTGGATTGATTATAGACAGTTGAACTAGGTAACAGTGAAGAACAAGTACCCTATACCACGCATTGATGATTTGTTTGATCACTTACAGGGCGCGAGAGTCTCCAAGTGCGAGTGCGAGTTTTGGCTCGAGTCAGTAGCATTTCTGGGTCATGTGGTGTCTCGTGATGGTATTCAGGTTGATCCGAATAAGATAGAGGCAGTGCAGAGTTGGCCTAGACCGTCCTCAGCTACAGAGATCAAGAGCTTTCCTTGGTTTGGCGGGGTATTGTCACCGGTTTGTTCAGGTATTTTCATCTATTGCTTCTTCTTCAACCAGGTTGATGTAGAAGGGTGCACCATTTGTGTGGTCGAATGAGTGCGAGGAGAGCTTTCAGAAGCTCAAGACAGTTTTGACCACAGCTCCAGTGTTATTCTTGCCATCAACTTCAGGTTTATATACCGTATATTGTGATGCCTCGAGAGTGGGGATAGGTTGTGTATTGATGCAGGAGGGTAGAGTTATTGCTTATGCTTCTCGTCAGTTGAAACCACATGAGAAGAACTACCCTGTTCATAATTTGGAGCTAGCTGCCATAGTTCATGCCTTGAAGATTTGGAGGCACTATTTGTACGGCGTGTCCTATGAGGTGTATACCGATCATCGTAGTCTCCAACACTTGTTCAAACAGAAGGATCTTAATTTAGGACAGCGGAGATGGCTTGAGTTTCTCAAGGATTATAACATTACTATTCTATATCATCCGGGGAAGGCCAATATGGTGGCCGATGCTTTGAGTTGGAAGGCGGTCAGTATGGGGAGCTCGGCATATATTCCACCTGAGGAGAGATCATTTGCTTATGATGTTCAGGCGCTAGCCAATAGGCTAGTGAGGTTGGATATTTCAGAGCCCAGCAGGGTGTTGGCTTGTGTTGTATCTCGGTCTTTTCTATATGATCGTATTCGTGAGCGCCAGTATGATGATCCACACTTGGTTGTCCTTAGGGACAGAGTTCAGCATGATAATGCTAGATATGTCACCATTGATAGTGATGGCGTATTGACGATGCAGGGCCGGATATGTGTGCCCAATGTTGATGGCCTTCGTGAGTTGATATTGGAGGAGGCCCGTAGCTCGCGGTATTCTATCCATCCAGGAGCCGCGAAGATGTACCAAGATTTGAAACAGCATTATTGGTGGAGAAAGATGAAGATGGACATTGTTAGACATGTAGCACGGTGCCTCAACTGTTAGCAGGTTAAGTACGAGCATTAGAGGTCCAGTGGCGTATTTCAGCGCATTGATATTCCCGAGTGGAAGTGGGAAAGGGTCACTATGGACTTTGTTACTGGACTCCCTCGGACAACGAGGAATTTTGACTCTATTTGGGTGATTGTGGATAGGCTGACCAAGTTAGCTCACTTTATTCTTGTGTGTACTATGTACTCCTCGGAGCGATTAGCTTAGGTATTCATTTGGGAGATCGTTAGATTGCATGGAGTCCCAGTTTCCAATATATCAGACAGAGGTACTCAGTTTACCTCACAGTTTTGGAGGACATTTCAGCGTGAGTTGGGCTCGCAGGTTGAGTTGAGTACTGCATTCCATCCTCAGACGGACGGACAGTCCGAGCGTACTATTCAGATCTTGGAGGATATGTTGAGAGCTTGTGTTATTGACTTTGGTGGTTCGTGGGCTGATTAATTGCCTCTCGCAGAGTTTGCCTATAACAACAGCTACCAATCCAGTATTCAGATGGCGACATATGAGGCTTTATATGGGAGACGGTGTAGATCTCCAGTTGGTTGGTTTGAGCCCGGTAAGGCAAGGTTGTTGGGACAGAGTTAGTCCAGGATGCTTTGGATAGGGTGCAGGTTATTCAGGAGAGACTTCGCACAGCTCAGTCGCGCTAGAGGAGTTATGCGGACCGGAAGGTTCGGGATGTATCTTACTCAGGGGAGAAAAAGTCTTACTGAAGGTTTCGCCGATGAAGGGCGTCATGAGATATGGGAAGAAAGGAAAGCTCAGTCCGATATTTATTGGACCTTTTGAGATCCTCAGGAGGATTGGAGAGGTGGCGTATATGCTTGCTTTGCCACCCAGTCTATCAGGAGTTCATCCAGTGTTTCACGTGTCCATGCTCCGAAAGTATGTTGGCGACCTATCGCATGTGTTGGACTTTAGCACTATCCATCTTTATGATGATTTGACCTATGATGTGGAGCCTATAGCTATATTGGGTCATCAGGTGAGAAGATTGAGGTCCAAGGACATTGCATCAGTTAAGGTTTAGTGGAGAGGTCGACCCATGGAGGAGGCCACTTGGGAGATCGAGCGGGAGATGCGGAGCAGATATCCTTTCTTGTTCGAGTCTTCGGGTATGTTTCTTGACCCTCTCGAGGACGAGCATTTGCTTAAGTTGGGGAGAATGTGACGACCCAGCCCGTCGTCATGGGAATTACCACCCCGTTACCTTATATTTATATGTTTTATGCTTTTATATCAGTGTTAGAGTCTATCGGGCGAGTTAGGAGTGATCTGGGTTGAAAATGAGGCAAATAGCCTTTTTGAAGGAAGCTTGAATATGGAAAGTCAACCTAGAGTTGACTATTTAGTTAGAGTGCTCGGAGTCGGATTCTGATGATTTGGTTAGTTCCGGTAGGTGATTTGTGACTTAGGAGAGCGATCAGATTTGAATTTGGAGGTCCGGTGTAGAAATAGGCTTGAATTGGCTAAGGTTGAATTTTGGAGAAATCCGAACTGTAGGTGAGATTTTGATCCGGAGGTCGGAATAGAATTCCGACAATTTCTGTAGCTTCGTCATGTGATTTTGGATATGTCTGCAAATTTTTAGGTCATTCGGACGTCGCTTGGTCGGGTTTCTGATTGAATGTTAGTTTCGGAAGTTTGAGTTGAATCCTAATCTTGAATACGCTATAATTCGACGATTTCTGTGTTTAAGGGCATGTTTTTATAATTGGAACAAGTTCGTATCGTGTTTTGGAGTATGTTGGTGGTTTTCGTTGGGGTCACGGGGGCCTTGGGGTGAATTCGGACCATCATCCGAGCATTTTGAGACTTTCGAATCTGCAGAAAATTGCAGAAAACTGTGCAGGATTTTAAGCGTTCGTGTTCGCGAGGCGAAGGCCGCGTTCGCGTAGGCTGGGTTAAGATGAGCATCGCGTTCGCGATGTTGGGCGTCGCGTTCGCGTAAGAGGAAGCAGGGAAGCTTCGCGTTCGCGTTCGCGTCCCAGATGTCGCGTTCACGTAGGAGGAGATTGGGACACATCGCGTTCGCGTCCTTGAGGTCGTGTTCGCGTAGAGTTAAATCTGGCGGCTGAGGAAAATGTTCATCGCCAACGCATGGTGCAGTGTTGCGTTCGCGAAGGGTAACCTGGGCTGTGCATCGTGGACATGTGGGAGGTCACGCGAACGTGTAAGGTTAAATGGTCAGGCAGTGAATTAAATTCCAGAACACAGACCTATCGCGGGTTCAGTCATAAAACCTCCATTTTTGAGTTTTAGAGAGAGAAACTCACGGGAGATTGCTGGGAATTTATCGGGTATTCGTCCGAGGTAAGTTTTATGGCCTAATTACAGTATTTTACCATGGAATCTTTGGGTATTTCTCTGTTAATGGAAGATTGAAGGGGGATTTTAGCCCTAGGCCTAAATTATGGAGAATCACTAATTTGAATGGGCAAATGGAGTCCGGTTTTGGTAAATTTTATATGCTTAGACTCGTGTTGAGACGAGGGTTCCGAATATATGACTTTCGTAATTTTTCGAGAAGCGTACCGAAAGTATGGTTTTGGCAACTTTGTAGTTTTTGGTGTAAATTGAATTGTTTTGACTAGGTATAATCCCATTGGCCTATTTTGATGTATTTCCACTATATTTGATCAGATTCTACGCCTGCGGAGGTTGATTCTCGTGGCAAGGGCATTACGGATTAGTCGCCGAGCCGAGTCGAGGTGAGTAATGGATGTGGGTGATGACCAGCGGGTTCAAAACCCCGGTATACCACTTTGTGAAGCTATATAGCGGCGAGACACGTACTCTCCTGTGAGTGCGGGGTCAATTGTGATTAGGGAATATGGCTTAGTCCGACCTGTTGATATTATATTGTGATATTTGTTATTCTTGAGCCGGTGAACCTCCTTCTCGGATGGTTACATATACATTTATGGGCTGTGAGCCAGTTGTTGGGATCCTGCGAGGATCGTTATCATTGTTTTGTGATATTGACATGCTAGTGTTACTACCAGTCCGGAGCTATTACTGTTATTATGATTTTCTAAACTCTAGAACTTTGACATACTGTTTTTAACTAAAAAATGATAAAAGAGTTTTCAAAACTACTTTTGAGCCTGTGAGGCTGCATATGCATATTAGCTGACTAGTAGTGGATTGGGCTGCACGCCGCAGCGTATTCATGATATTGTGCTTGAGCTGTAGGATCCCCTTCGGAGTCTGCACGCCGTAGCGGTCATTTCATGCATTACATTGCATTTAGCTCCATCTGATAGCTGTTATACTATTTTGTTGATACTTATTGGTACAATTACTGTGATATTGAGACTGTTGCAGGGTATTTGATTACCGCTTTACATAGTGCTATATTGTGATTTCTTATCTACGTTGTCTTACCCCTGTTCATTACTACTGAGTCTGGAAGTACTCACTTTACTCCCTGTACCTTGTGTGCAGATCCAGGTACGTCTCAGCAGATCTGAACTGGTAGTTGTTCAGAGGCATTTTGCGGGATAGTGAAGGTAGCTGCCGTGTCCGCAGGACCTGACTCCCCTTCCAGCTGTCTTTTCATTTCGTATTGTTATCTATTTCTGCACTGAGTATTGTTGTAAACACTATTGCACTTATATTCTCTTTAGAGGCTCTTAACTCTTGACCCCTCGGTCTTTGGGGAGTTGTTGCTGTTTTGGGACTTGATTCCCGTGTTTGGTATTTCTATCACTGTTGACTTATTTCTGTTATGCCTAAATTGGATAAAGGGAGCTCATAGCTTCGTGAGTGTTGTTAATTGGTCGGGCTGGCCTAGCAGTGTGCTGGGCACCATCACGACCAGGTTAGGGTCGTGACAAAAACAGTTTCAAAATGACATTATGGTTTGCATAGCTATACAATATAAAATATACGGTTAATAATATATAGTTATAACTATATGGGTGAAGAGGAAGAGGAGAGGCGCCCGCGGCTGGCCGAGGATTAGGTGGGGAGCCCTGACTAAAGAGAGTGCCCTGGAGTTGGAAAGGAGGTTAGTTGATGGAGGTGCCTGGAGAAGTTCTGGGGAAGCGGATGCTATGTGGACTGTGACCGCTGATCTGGTCAGGGAGGCAGCGCAAGATGTGCTGGGGGTTGCCAAGGGATACTCAGGCAGACATCAAGGTGACTGGTGGTGGAGCGAGGCTTTCCAAGGTAAAGTGGAGGCGAAGAAGGCGGCATTTGCTCGGATTGCGGAGAACTCGACCACCAGTCACCTTGATGCCTGCCTGAGTATCCTTTGGCAACCCCGAGCACATGCTGCTATAAGGAGAGTGAACATGGACTGCTATAAGGAGGCGAGGAGAGAGGCGAAGTTGGCGGTCACAGAACCGAAGAATGCAACGTTTGAGCGCATGTACGAGGAATTAGAAGAGAAAGGAGGGGACAGGAAGTTGTTTAGGTTGGCTAAAGTGAGGGAGAAGAATGCGCCGGACTCGGACCGAATTAGGTGCATCAAAGACGAGGATGGTAGAGTTCTGATAGGAGTGGCTTAGGTTTGGCAGAGGTGGCAAGCATACATTCGAGGCCTGCTCATCGAAGAAGGTGACCAAGACATAGAGTTAGGGGAGCTGAGGGACGCAGAGCGCCATAGGGATATAGGGTTCTGCAGGCGCATTAAGGTAGAGGAGGTCGTGGAGGCTTTTCCTAGTATGAGTAGGGGTGGAGTTTTGGAAATACATGGGTAGGGCAGGAGTGGAGTGGCTGACCAGGTTGTTCAATGCAATCTTCAGGTCAAAGAAGATGCCAGAGGAGTGGAGATGGAACACAGTTGTGCCGGTGTATAAGAACAAAGGTGACATCCAGTGTTGCAATAACTATAGAGGCATCAAATTGCTAAGCCACACCATGAAAGTATGGGAACGGGTGGTTGAGGCGAGGGTGAGGGTGATGACGTCAATCTCGGTGAACCAGTTTGGTTTCATGCAGGGCCGCTCCACCACAGAAGCTATCCACCTTGTCAAGAGATTAGTGGAAAAGTATAGGGCTAAGAAGAAGGACTTGCACATGGAGTTTATCGACTTGTAGAAGGCGTACGACAAGGTTCCAAGAGAGGTGTTATGGAGGTGCTTGGAGGCGAAGAGCGTGCTGGAGGCCGACATTAGGATGATCAAGGATATGTATGATGGCGCTAAGGCGAGGGTTAGGACGGTGGGTGGCGACACAGACCACTTCCCGATGGAAATGAGGCTTCACCAACGATCGGCGCTCAGCCCCCTCCTATTTGCTTTGGTGATGAATGCTCTAACTCGGCATATCCAAGGACACGTGCCATGGTGTATGCTATTCGCTAACGATATTGTCCTAATGGACGAGTCGAGGGTCGGTATTAACGAGAGGTTGGATGTTTGGAGACAGACCCTCGAGTCGAGGGGTTTAAGACTAAGCAGGTCTAAGACTGAATACGAGACTCTTGCCCAAATATTATCGGTGTGTTCCGGTTTGGCTCAGGTAGTATCAGCTACCGCTACTGCAGCGACATCTCAGACAGGGGGTGGTCAGCAGACCCCTGTGGCTCGCACACCTGAGCAAGTGGTTCAGGGACTTCAGACGCTAGAGGCGGTTCCCGCTCAGGTGGTTGCACCAGTTATTCCTCCAGCTGCACCAGCTCTAGAGCATATGGTACAGGCTATGCCCGACAACGGCAGCGTCGTCTTGAGAGATTTGGCAGACTTCAGCCACCCCATTTCAGTGGCACTGAGGGCGAGGATGCCCAGGGTTTCTTGGATAAGTGTCAGAGGATGATGCGTACGGCTGGTATTCTTGAGTCCAACGGAGTTTCATTTACTACCTTCCAGTTTACAGGTCCCGCATTTGATTGGTGGGAGGAGTTTGAGAGGCGTAGGCCTGTAGGAGCAGCACCTCTCACGTGGCAGCAGTTCTCTACTCTCTTCCTAGAGAAGTATGTACCACGGTCCCGTCGCGAGGAGCTTCGTCGCCAGTTTGAGTGGTTGGTTCAGGGAGACATGTCAGTGACCCAGTACGACCCAAATAGCATCAAATTTCCTGTGAGTCAAAGGAAGTCCAGTAACGAAGTCCATAGTGACTTAGATTCACACAGTTGGCTAGGCATGCCACATGGATAATCCTTACTGATAGGGAGAGGATCAGGAGGTTCATTGATGGCCTCAACTACTCCATTCGTATTCTCATGACCAGAGAGAGTTCAATCGTCATCATTTGAGCAGGTTGTGGATATGGCGCGCTCCATTGAGGCGGATCGTCGCCGAGAGAGAGAGGAGCGGGAGGCCAAGAGGCCTCGTGGTTCTGGCAGTTTCAGTGGTGCTCCCTCTAGAGGGCATTTCCAGCAGGGCAGAGGTCGCTCATCTCGACCTTCACATTCAGGCCGCCCTGAGCAGAGCGGAGGTTCTTATGGTCGTGGTGGACAGGGATTTCAGCAGAGTCAGTCTTCACTTAGTTCCCTCCCAGCCCGGAGTGCAGCACCTACTTTTTCAGCCCAGGGTTCTTCTGCGGCGAGGGGTTCCTTTCAGTCCCCTTCTCCAGCACCAGGTGCTTGTTATGAGTGTGGTGAGTTTGGCCACATGAGGAGGCAGTGCCCTCGACTCCGTAGGGACAGGGCTCAGCAGAGGGATCAACCCTCCTCTTCAGCACCATCTCAGGCTAGTAGAGGTGGAAGTCAGTCTTCTCGTGGTCGCACCAGAGGCGATGAGAGATCCGGTGGAGGCCAAGCATGATTCTATGCACTCCCTGACATGCGTGATGCAGTTGCCTCCGATGCAGTGATTACAGGTATCATTTCTGTTTGCCATAGAGATGCCTCTGTTCTATTTAAACCAGGGTCCACATATTCATACGTGTCTTCTTATTTTGCACATCATTTGGGTGCGACTCGTGGTAGTCTTGATTTACCCGTTCATATATCCACCCCTGTGGGTGATACGATTGTTGTGGATCATGTCTATAGATCCTGTGTTATTTCTATTGGGGGTCTGGAGACCCAGGCAGATCTGTTATTGTTGGAGATGGTGGACTTTGATGTTATATTGGGTATGGACTGGTTGTCTCCGTACCATGCTATATTGGACTGTCATGCTAAGACAGTTACGTTGGCTATTCCTGGTATTTCTCAGATTGAGTGGCGGGGTTCGACTGATTTCGTCCCTAGCCGTGTTATTTCATTTTTAAAGGCTCAGAAAATGGTTGAAAAAGGGTGTTTATCATACTTGCATTTGTGAGAAATGTGGGAGCTGAGTCTCCTAGCATTGATTCTGTACCAATTATGATAATAGGATTTGTGTAGCATTGAGACTAATGTTGTCGATATGCATTGTGATGTATCGTCGAGTTGTGAATGTATTGCTAGGATGGTTTTGGTGATTCTCTGGTAGGTGGATAGGCCAACTTACAAAGGAAACTCTGCCGAAAATTTTGGAAAATTTGGGACTTAGAAAAGATTTTTTGTCACCTATAGAGTGGGCGTAACTGTTGTGTGTTTAATGAATGCAAGAGTTGCAAAAGGGTTAGTATTTCTGATGATTCGAATCTCCGCCGAAGCTATGACTTGAGTTTAATCTAACTAGAACATCGTGGCATCATTTGAGTAGAATGCTATGAGTGGCTAAAAGTGCTTAGATGTATGGCTCCAAACCGAGTTGGGGAGGTTCTTATTGATTAACTGATGGCATTATTGTGTGCTATGTTGGTTCTGTCTCTAGGTATAATGGGAAATCTCGATAAAGGTTATGATGCTTCGTAGATGTGAAGAAATACAAGTATGTTTTGAACTGATGTTGGTAAGGAATGTTCGGTGTATAAAAAGTTAAGATAGCTAATTGTGTCTGTATGTAATCATGTTCTGCGGTGTCAGAGTTCTAGCAAGGCATGAGTGGTGCTGTTCAATAAGGCAGTTGAATTACAGCTAAATAAGGGTGAATGACGCCCGAGAATTATTTTACGGTGTTCAAGATTTTGCTTGTGACAGTCAGGTGTCTTAAGATTTTGCATGTGGCTACAGACGGTGGTTTCGTTAGAAAAGGTCAAGACTTGTGTTATATTATGTGAATGATGGGAGTCTATGTAATCCGTATTGGAAGGTAATGATAACGAATTCAAAATCGCATGAAGTTCTTCAAAATAAAGTATTGTAGAATATGGTACTTCTGGGAAACATTGAGAGAGTATTAAGTGACCTATGGGTCTTAGACCGTGTGGTCTTATGTACGGGTCTCGTGTGGTAACATGAGTTGATGTATTATGGTGCTACAGTAATGGCTAATATTAAATTAAAGATGAATCAGAATGGAAACTGGGTACATGGAACAACTTGTTAATAAACCGAAGCGGTATAATAAGGAATACGATTAATTCCTGGTATGTGGTTGAAGTAATGAGTCTTGCAGATATTGTGCAGCAAAGCTCTTGAGTGCTGGCAGTTGTGTAACTCGATATGGGTATAAGGACTCAGTCCTGGCAGTTTAACTTATCCAATGTAATTGGGAGAAAGAGTTTGTGATGTGTTTTACCGTGGTTTGGAAATGAATGTATCTCCTGTTGGTATGCGAGGCTTGGAATATTTAATGAGTTTCCTCTATATGGGATCGTGAAAGTCCTTGACTAGTTGAGTGCGCCGATGTTTGCGGCGGAGGAAAGGGATATAAATTTCCATGTTGTCTTAGTGTGGTATGGTATACGCGATGTGTTATGGAAAGTTGATAATGGCATATTCAAGGTTTTGAGATCGGTTCATAATATACGGGTATGTCATTGGAGCGGGTTGCACGCCGCAACAGTGTAATGTGGAAATAGAGTTAGTTATATGTTACCTGGTATACAATACTCCTGTCTTCTAAGGAAAAGTCCGTATTGAGTATCGTTTGGCGAATGGCACACCGGTTGTGTTCTTTCAGGATTTGATAGCATACATTAATTGTTTCACCGTGGGTGAGATTTATTGCTTGAGTTCAGACCTAAATATGTGCGTGGCTAACCGTTTCGAGCTTGGTAGCTTGACGTGCTTCATGAGTAATAGTGTTTGGATAGAATCACGAATCGTGGCAAGGCCACGTGATGCTATGACCTCTCGAGGAGGATTCAGGTACTCTATTTCTATAATGCGAGACGCGATCTCAAATCTATGTTATGATGGAACAGAGGAATTGAATTGCAGCTCTTTTGCTGGTGACAGTTGTCATGATTTGAGCTGCTATGATTCAAGTGTGTTCGGACGTTTCTATTGGAGCCTATATTGTGCTAGTCGCAGCTTAGGCCGGTGTTTGAGGTGTCATGTCACCAGTGCGGTGTGTTGGAGCCAATAATAAGTGTGAGTATATGTGATTTCAGCTGGTTAGAAAGGTAATACCGAGATTTGGGTCCGAAATCTGTTGTGGTATCAGTTAAAAGTGAAATGGATTCATGAATGGTTGACCTGAGAGATGGGTTCGATATATCGCGTGTTCGGTTGTCGTGGGCATGATATGAAGGTGTTGGAACAAGACTCTATCTAATGAAAAAGGTTTTTCAGTTGATATTTGGTTATCGTGGGAAATTATTGTGATTAGAGACTATTGTCTCGAGTGATTGGGTTGTTTGATACATCAAATGATCTCACCCGGAGTGGTGAGTGTGGGTTATTGCAGTGGATTCTAGTGTATCCTCGGTATAGGCATGGGATTAGCAATTGGTATATGATTTCGGAAAGTGCAATGTGGTTTATGGTTCAGATGGTCTGTGAGATTTCAGCTATATGGTGTTTTCAGACTTATGAGAGATAGGGTGACGTGTGATCGCCCGAATGTATGCTTGGTAAGGTCATTCAGCTATTGGGTTGCTTCTACTACAACTCTGGGTCCGCTCGAGGACGAGCATTTGTTTAAGTTGCGGAGAATGTGACGACCCGGCCCGTCGTCACGGGAATTACCACCCCGTTATCTTATATTTATGTGTTTTATGCTTTCATATCGGTGTTAGAGTCTATCGGGTGAGTTAGGAGTGATTTGGATTGAAAATGAGGCATATAGCCTTTTTGAAGGAAGCTTGAATATGGAAAGTCAACCTGGAGTTGACTATTTAGCTGGAGTGCTCGGAATCGGATTCTGATGATTCGGGTAGCTCCGGGAGGTGATTGGTGACTTGAGGGAGAAATCGGAATTGAATTTGGAGGTCCGGTGTAGAAATAGGCTTGAATTGGCTAAGGTTGAATTTTGGCGAAATCCGAACGGTAGGTGAGATTTTGATTCGGGGGTCGGAATGGAAATCCGACAATTTCTGTAGCTTCGTCAATTGATTTTGGATATGTTCGCAAATTTTCAGGTCATTCGGACGTCGTTTGGTCTGGTTTTTGATTGGATGTTAGTTTCGGAAGTTTTGAAGAAACTTAGGCTTGAATCCGTGTGAAAATGGTGATTTTGATGTTTAGGATGATGTTTTATGATTGGAACAAGTTCTTATCGTATTTTGGAGTATGTTGGTGGTTTTCGTTGGGGTCCCGGGAGCCTCGGGATGAATTCGGGGGTCCAAACGGAGCAATTTGTGCCAAAGGCACTGTTGTTTTCTGCTGCAATAATTGCAGAGCTATTTTGCTCTCCGCGATCGCGTAAGGTGTGGCTGTAATGCATCGCGATCACGATGCCAAGAGTGTGATCGCGTAGGAGGAAAAACCTAGAGCTCTGCGATCGCGAGGTGAAGTGTGCGATCGCGTAGGTGTGGGATTGGGAAGCAGTGCGATCGCGTGAAGTAGTATGCGATCGCGTAGGGTATATGGTCGGAAGCAGTGAGATCACGTGGTTCATGTCGCGATCGCGTAGGGTAGTTTTGGGAGCCGGCCGGATTTGTTCATCGCGATCGCGAGCCGGGGTTGCGATAGCAGGGGGTCGCCTGGCAGTCAAATTTTTATATAACAGAACAATGTATCCGCGAACCTCATACCCAAAACCTCCATTTTTGAGTTCTAAGAGAAGGTATTGACTGGAGATTGCTGGGAAATCATCGGGAGTTCATCGGAGGTAAGTTTTGTGGCTTAATTACAACATTTTATCATGAAATCCTTGGTTAATTCTCTGTAAATGGAAGATTAAAGGTGGGTTTTAGCCCTAGGCCTAAATTATAGAAAATCACTGATTTGAGGGGGCTAATGGAGTCCGAATTTGGTAAAATTTATATGCTTAGACTCGTATTGAGATGAGGGTTCCGAATATGTAACTTTCGTAATTTTTCGAGAAGAGTACCGAAAGTCGGGTTTTGACAACTTTGGGAATTTTGTTGTAAATTGAGTTGTTTTGATTTGGTGTCGTCCCATTGGTCTAAATTGATGTGTATTTACTATATTTGATCAGATTCTACGCGTGTGGAGCTTGATTATCGTGTAGAGGGCATCGTGGACTAGTCGTCGAGCTGCATTGAGGTGAGTAATGGATGTGGGTGATGACCAGCGGGTTCGAAACCCCGGTATACCACTTTGTGACGCTGTATAGCGGCGAGACACGTACTCTCTTGGGAGTACGGGGTCGATTATGATTTGAGGACTATGGCTTAGTCCGACATGTTGATACTGTGATATGATATTGGCTATTCTTGAGCCGTCGAACCTCCTTCTCGGATGGTTACATATTATATAGTGATATTGGCTACTCTTGAGCCGTTGAACCTCTTTCTTGGATGGTTGAGTACACTTATGGGCTGTGAGCCAACTATTGGGATCCTGCGAGGATCGTTAGCATTGTGCTGTGATATTGACATGCTAGTTTACTACCACTCTAAAGCTATTACTGTTATTGTGATTTTCCAATCTCTGGAACTTTGATATACTGTTTTCAAATAAAAATGATAAAAGAGTTTTCAAACTACTTTTGAGCCCGCGAGGCTGTATCTGCATATTAGCTGACTGGATGTGGATCGGGCTGCGCGCCGCATCACATCTTCATGATATTGTGCTTGGGCTGTAGGAGCCCCTCCGGAGTCTGAACCCCCACAGTGAGCACGGGTACCCAAATTGGATCGGGCAACGCGCCGTAGCGGTCATTTCATGCATTGCATTGCATTTTACCTACACCTGCTAGCTGTTATATACTTGTTGTTGATACTTGTTGCTATATTTCTGATGATATTGAACTGTTACAGGGTATTGATTACAGCTTCACATAGTGTTTATTGTGGATTTCTTATCTACGCTGTCTTACCCCTGTTTATTACCACTGAGTCTGGCAGTACTCATTTTATTCCCTGCACCTTGTGTGCAGATCTAGGTACCTCTCAGCGGACCTGATTCGGTAGCCGCTTAAAGGCTTTGTGCGGGACAGTCGAGGTAGCTGCAGCGTCCGCAGGACCTGACTCCCCTTCTAGCTGTCTTTTCACTTCATGTTGTCATTTCTTTCCGCATTGAGTTTTGATGTAAACCTTATTACACTTATGTTCTTTAGAGGCTCATGACTCTTGACCCTTCGGTCTATGGGAGTTGCACTATGTTGGGACTTGGTTCCCTGTTTCGATATATCCATCACTGTTGTTTTATAATTGTTATGCTTAAATGGGATAAGGCGAGCTCATAGCTCTATGATTGTTGTTGATTGGTCGAGCTGGCCTAGCAGTGTGCTGGGCGCCATCACGACCGGATTTGGGGTCGTGACAATTATGCGGATTTTCGAGGACATGGCTCTTGATAGGAAAGTCTGGAGGTCTAGTATCAAGGTTGTAGGTTAGGGGCTTCTATTATTTCGCGGGATAGGGATGGGTCGATGGGAGAGGGTTCCCGGCAGGTTAATACCTTTGTGAGTACTCCTAGAATTACTACTGTCATTTGTTCATGTTGTTGCGTTGTTTACTTTGCCCTTTTATTCGTCAGTTTTTTTTTGGGTTTATTCTGGAGTCACTAATGCTTTTTCTTTTTGTTTTGTTTTTGTTTTTTTCCTTTTCTCGATCTTTCGCCGAGGGTCGATTAGAAACAACCTCTCTGCCTTGTCGGGTAGGGGTAAGGCCTGCGTACATATTACCCTCCCGAGACCCCACCCTGTGGGACTATACTGGGTAGCTGTTGTTGTTGTTGTTATTGTTATAACTATACGTACTCATACGACAATTTTAGTATGAAGCCAGTTCCTTTTTGACTAATACAACAGTTGTCGAGAATGGTAAGGACTTAATATAGTATAGGATCATACGAGCCCAATAGAATAAGTTACATTGGGTCGATATGTATAATTTACATATACAAAGGTATATAAATTAACCGTTGAATTAAACTATGATTGATTATAATATATTATTTATAGTGATTATCTATAATGGTAGAAATAGTATTAGTCAATCGTAATAGTTTATTGTAGTCATAGTAGGGTTTAGTATTAAGAAGTCATGAGAAAGTACGAGGAATGTGATAAAAGTACGATGCTTCAGTTTCACATTCCTCGTAATTTAGTATGAATGTATCATAGGAATCTGACAAGCCCTCGAATTGGTTTGTTTATTCCTATTTATGCATATTTTTGTTTGTATTTATTTATATTTCCAGAATTATTTTACAAATACAGTGTATAACATATATATATATATATATATATATATGTCACGACCCTAGTTCACCAATCGTGAACCTGTCATGACGGCACCCAGTCTTCGCGACCAGGTAAGCCTAACAAGATGCGGAGTATACAATTTCATGAACAAAGGATAAAATAACAACGAAATAATGTAAATGAAATGTAATAAGTGCCTCTCGGCACATACACTTCACCCAAAACACACTAGGCAACATACTACCAAGACCCGGAAACCCACGGGCAACACAGACTAAGAAAGAGTACAACTGTGGCTCTATACATCAAGAATGTCTATACAACGGAAATAAGGGAAATAACTGATATCACTAACGAAAATAGAAGGGGACTCTCCGGATCCGCGGACGTAGCAGATCATACCGCAAGTCTCCTGAAAGTGCTCCTAAATCACCTGTAATATGTCTGATCTAATGTACCTGGATCTGCACAACAAAAGTGTGCAGAAGAGTAGTATGAGTACACCACGACGGTACTCAGTAAGTGCCAAGCCTAACCTCGATGGAGTAGTGACGAGGAAGGTCAGGGACCTACCGAGAGACAATAATATAATGATGATAACAATGATAAACAGTTTTAATAATAATGAATCTGAAATGACGACAGTAAAGTGATTTTCGCAACCGTCTACAATTTAAGCTAGCAGCAAGTAAATAACTCAATAAAACTCAATCAGTAAGTCCAGGACCCGTGGGAATTGAACCAACAATCCCATCAACAGTACCCCTGGGTCTCCGAGAATCGAACCCACAGCCCATGTCTCAATAAATCAGGATCTCCGGGAATCGATCCCACAGTCCACATCTCAATAACTCGGATCTCCGGGAATCGAACCCGCAGTCCACATCTCAATAACTCGGATCTAAGGGAATCGAACCCGCAGTCCATATCTCAATAACTCGAATCTCCGGGAATCGAACCCGCAGTCCATATCTCAATAACTCGGATCTTCGGGAATCGAACCCGTAGTCCATATCTTAATAATATATCACTCCGGGTCTCTGCGAATCGAACCCACAGCCCTGGGATCTCCGGGAATCGAACCCGCAGTCCCCCAACACAACAAATAAAGAAACACACAGAGAAGAAATATAATATGCTTAACTACAACTTCACTAAGAACTAGTATCAACAATTTTCAAGAAGTTCAAATAAGACAATTAGGCAATTAGACAGATAAATCCTATCTAATCATGCTTTTCTAGTGAATGTCAGGTAAATGTAACAATTTAATCAGCTAAGAACAGGAATATCACTAATCGGACAATTCAAGTAAAGTGTGTTACAACAACCAGCGCATGTACACGCCCGTCACCTCGCGTACAAGGCATTTAAACTATCACATAATATCCTAGGGGTGAAAGTTCCCCACACGAGGTTAGACAAGCCACTTACCTCGATTCTGGTACAAAAACGCTAAGAAACAACTCTCTTGCCACGAGTATCCGACTCCGAGTGGCCCGAATCTAGTCAAATCAATTACATAGTGTAAATAACATCGCAAGTAACTAATTACAATGATAAAATTACAGCTACGGCGCGAAAGTGGGTGAAATGACCAAAATACCCCTGAAGCCATCGGCTCGAAATTGAAATATTTTTACCTTTTCAGCACCCTCGTACTCTCACGAGTCTAACCATATAAAAATCTCCCAAATCGGACCAAAAATGGCCCCTCAAATCCCAAATTTAAAGTTTTTGCTCCAAGCCCTAATTTCTTACAATTTTGCTATGTTTTCAGAAATTTCAAGGATGATTCTTCAATAAAATCATGTATTTAGTTCATAGGACTTACCTCTAATCACTTCTCGTTAAAACCCCTTCAATTCCCGTCCAAAAGCTCTCAAAAACGACCAAAAATGGTGGAAAAATGGGTTTGGTTCGCGAATGAACTGTTTTAAAACATTCTGCCAAGGTTTTTTGTTCACCACGATCACGGGAAATGCTTCGCGATCGCGGAGAACAAATTCCTGGCCCAAAAAATTACCCTTCGCGATCGCGGGAAATGCCTCGCGATCGCGGTGAACAACTTCCGGTTCCTCCGGACAGGCTTCAGTAAAATGGTCATAACGAATTACACACAACTCCAAATGACGAATGGTTTAATGTTATGGAAACTATACACATAAGGCTATAACTTTTATTTGTTGATGATTTCCTGAATCCTTATAAATTTCAAGATACAAGCTTCCAAATCCATTTATGTGTTTTAGATATCCTTCTCGTACAGCCTAGAGTGCAACGTACATAACGTTTGCTACAAATTTCCAAATGAGGATTTCTTTAGCTTTCTTAAAACTATACACAATGATCTACAATGTTCATGTTTTAATCACCTCAAAATACCTTTTAGATAAAAAGATATGAACTTCCGAAGTAGGGCCTGGGCGACAGAAATTTCTTCTTCGCGATCGCGAAGCAATCTACGGGATCGCGGTTCATTAGTTTTTTTCCTCAGATTTTGCTCACCGCGATCGCGACCAATACCCCGCGATCGCGTAGAGCACTGCTGTAGCCAAAAACCAGCAGTTAAAAATGGCCTAGAAATGGTCCGAAACCACCCCGAAACTCACCCGAGGCCCCCGGGACCTCAACCAAAAGCACCAACACTTCCTATAACCTTATTAAAACTTGTTCCAATCGTCAATACACGTCCATAAATACAAAAATTATCAATTTACAACGGATTCGAGCCTAAATTTATCAAATTATTCCAAAACTTACATTTGATCCGAAACCCAACAAAATGACGTCTGAATGACTTGAAATTTTGCGGACAAGTCCAAAATGATATATCGAAGCTACAGAAACTTTCGGAATTCCATTCCGACCCTCGGATCAAAATCTCACCTATCAACCAAAATTTGCCAAAATACTAACTTTGCCAATTCATGCGTAATTCTACACCGGTCATCACAAAAAAAATTCGGACACACTCCTAAGTCCCAAATTACCTAACGAAGCTATGCGGACCATAAACTTCGCATTTCGAGCCCGATATCAAAATTTCCACTTCCGTTCAAGCTTCTTAAAAACCTTCAAATTCCTACGTTTTCCCAAACGACTCCAAAATGACCTACGGACCTCCGAATTCATTTCCGATCGCGCTCCCAAATTCAGAATCACTATACGGAGCTACGTCCAGTCTCGAAATTCCAAACGGACATTGATAACACTGAAATGCACTTCAAGTCAAACTTATTAAATTTCTTCCAAAATGCTAACTTTCACAATAGGTGCCAAAATGCTTTCGGGTTATCCAAAACCTGAACCGGGCATACGCCCAAGTCCGATATCATTATACGAACCTGCTGGACCTTTCAGATCCCGATTCCGAGGTCGTTTACTCAAAAATCCAATCCAAGTTCATTCTTTTAACTTAAAGGTTCTGAAATGAAAATTTTCATTTAAATTAAACTCCATCTCCTTGAATTTAGATTTCGACCGTGGAAACAAGTCATAATACCCGAAATGAAGCTGTTCATGCCTCCACGGAGCGCTAGTACTCAAAACGACCGGTCGGGTCGTTACATTCTCTCCCACTTAAACATACGTTCGTCCTCGAACGTGCTGAGAACTGTACTGGAGTAGTCTGAAATCATTTTTTTAGCATCTTATGCACCTTCCTGTGCTTCCAGAACTCAGCTGAGCACATTTGCCTGATATAATCTGAAGATATTCCCTTTTATTCAAACAAACAAGTCTTAGAGCCTAATTCCAACATCCGAAATTCTATGTTAGGCCTATTTTCATCAAGAGATCACTCAATATCCCTCAAACGCCGTCCTCAAACATGACTGCATAACCTTGCTGGATTCTTACCTTGCAACACAAAATCCACAGGACCACGATAATATTTTATGATCAAATTAGCCAAAAAAATTCAACGAATCAAATGCTCCCATTGCACCTCACGATCTACATAGGTCTCGTTCTAACTTTTACAATACTGACACGACGGAAGAGATGTGCCGATATCCATAACCAACTACTGAATCAACAATTCATTGGGTCTATACTCCTGACAATATCCATTACCTTGTCCTAAACCAGAGGATGATCCTTTCCTCTATAATATACTTCATATAATCAGTTTGCACTGACCCCAAATCACATAATCTCATCTCACCTAGTACGAACTGCTCAGGCGATAAGCCACATCAGACATAATCAAAAGCCCCACAAGATGACACAATGTGCTAGTAATCCACTAATTCGTACGTGATACAAAGGAAGGCGAACACTAGAGAGAACTATTCAACTCTCACACTAACATGGACCTCCTCAGAAAAATAGGAAACAGAACACATAAAAGCAATTATAGACACCGAAATAAACATCACACTGTTGCGGCGTGCAACCCGATCCCAACAGTATACCCATGGCGGCGTGCCACCCGATTCCAACAATATAACCATGGCGGCGTGCCACCCGATCCAAACAATATAGGCTCACACAAGGAGTCATATATCGAGCCGAATAGCTCATCACATCAAAACACTGAATATCGATCATAAGCACACTAAGGTGCATGATATCAGACTCAATGAAACATATAGCGCAATAGGCTACAAACTCAAGCACAACTGAGGTGCGATATAAGATTTGAGTATCGAGAGCCATCATGCTCGTATAACATCACTGCTGAGCGGAACCTCAGCACATAAGGAACTTACCAAGCCGTCTCACACTCATACGGCGCAATATATCTTTACATGAGTTACTAACCGCGAAATAAGACAGCGACTATCCCTCCATAAAGGGCGCATTGCTAGAAGAAACATAACCGGCCTGACGCAAGGCTCACTTCCACATATAAATCTATCCACCGACCTTAAGTCTATCCTGGTCGTGCCAAGCTAAGTCAATAATATTTCACAGGTCTATAACCTAATAAGCAGAGTGCCCTCCAGGCATAAATTCTCAAATGAATGATATCACCAAAATCCTCATACTTGGTTTAAATTTCTAACCAATCAAGTGACTACAAGTCACACCTATACAATCTTCTTGTGGGTCAAGCTCCCACCATCTTCCGAATAATTAAACGGGCCTGCACATTCAACCCACCGGCTGCGGAGTCCCTAACCGGGTGTAACGACCCAACCGGTCGTTTTGAGCTACGGCGCGTCATTCAGTAGTTTGAGGCCATGAGCAGCTTCATCTCACGTATATTGACTTGTGTGTATGGTCATAATTAAAATTCAAGAAGTTTGGAGTCAAATCTAAATGGAAATTCTCCTTTTGAAAGCTTAAAGTTGAAGAAATGAACTAGGATTGGAATTTTGAGTAAATGACCTCGAAATTGGGATCTGAAAGTTCTAGCATGCTCGTATGATGATTTTGAACTTGGGCGTATGTCCGGATTTGGTTTTTGATAACCCGTGAGCATTTCGGCGTATATGGTGGAAGTTAGTATTTTAGAAGAATTTCATAAATTTGGGTTGGAAGGCATTTTACAGTTATAGATGTCCATTTGGGATTCCGAGACTGGGAATAGATCCGTATGGTAATTTTGGTGTTGGGAACGCGATCGGAAGTGATTTCGGATGTCCGGAGGTCATTTTGAAGTGATTTGGCTAAATATAGGAATTTGAAGGTTTATGAGAAAATTCGACCGGAAGTAAAAATTTTGATATCGGGGTCGGAATGCGATTCTGAAAGTTGGTGCAAGTCTGTAATGTCGAATTTGACTTGTGTGCAAACTTTGAGTCAATTCGGATCGATTTTGGTAGGAAATGGGACAATTAATCTCTTTAAGGAAAGCTTAAGTTGGAAAAATCAACCCAACGTTGACTTATGAGTTAGAGGGCTCGGAACTGAATTCCGATGATTCGGTTAGTTTCGGGGATGATTTAAGACTTAGGAGCGCAATCGGAAGTAATTTTGGAGGTCCAGTGAAGAAGTTAGCCTATTTTGGCGAAGTTGGAATTTTGGCGGAATCCGATCGATAGGTGATATTTTGATCCGGGAGTCGGAATGGAATTTCGACAGTTGCAGTAGCTTCCTTAGGTGATTTTGGATATGTTTGCAAATTTTCAGGTCATTCGGACATCGTTTGGTCGGGTTTTTGATCGAATGTGAATTTTGAAAGTTTAAGTTTAAGTTTGAATCGAATTCTAGGATTTTGGTGATTTTTGATGTTTAAGGCAGCGTTTTTATGATCCGAGCAAGTTTGAATGAAGTATTAGGTTGAGTTTGAGTTTTTGGTTGTGGTTCCGAGGGTCTCGGGTGTGTTTCGAATGCCCAACGGGTCATTTTTGGAAGATTTTTGCCGTTTTGAACATAAATGTAATGATCCAAAGGTCTATTTTTAGTTCTAGAGATCCAAATTTGATTTCGAGAGTTCGAGAATTTAAATAATGAATTATAGGACTAATCCGGAAATTTTGGTTTAATTTCATCAAGTCGCGATTGGGTTTTAGACGCGAAATGTGATTTAATTTTTTAACGAGCGAAATTGATGTTACACTGAGCAAATGAGATCCAAATTCAGTTTTGTTTGAACCACTGAATCCGTATCGAAATTACGGAGCCATAGGAAAATGATTCGTCAAATTACGAGTTCGTATGACGGAGTTAAAGCTATTTTAGTGAAAATAAAAGTTGCTGCAATTATTTTGGATAGCTGCTGCATTTTTTTAGCAGCGTGAACAGTACCGGGCACGCGTGAACAGTGTCCCGAAGGTGTGCACAGTGCTGGACGCATGAACAGTAATCGGGAAAAAAAAGAAAAATTTGGTATTTTAGCCACATCTTGAGTTCTAGAGCTCCAATTGAGGTGATTTTCGCGGGGTTGTTCTCGTCTCAACAAGGAGGTACGTTTTATGGCCTAATTACGTTATTTTACCATGGAATCCTTGAGTATTTCACTGTTAATGGAAGATTAAAGGGGGATTTTAGCCCTAGGCCTCAATTATAGAAAATCATTGATTTGAATGGGCAAACGGAGTCCGATTTTGATAAATTTTATATGCACGGACTCATGTTGAGATAAGGAACCCGAATATATATCTTTCGTAATTTTTCGAGAAGCGTACTGAAAGTCGGGTTTTGGCAACTTGTGGGTTTTGGTGTATTTTGAGTTGTTTTGGTTGGGTAATGCCCAATTGGCCTATTTTGATGTGATTCAATTAATTTTTATCAGATACTATGCTTGTGGAGGTCGACATTCACGGCAAGAGAGTTGTCTCTTAGCGGTTTTGTACCGGAGTCGAGGTAAGTGGCTTGTCTAACCTCGTGTGGGGGAACTTTCACCCCTAGGATATTATGTGATAGTTTAAATGCCTTGTACGTGAGGTGACAGGCGTGTACATGCGCTGATTGTTGTAACACACACCATACTTGAATTGTCGGATTAGTGATATTCCTGCTCTTAGGTGATAAAAGCGTTACTTTATCCGGTATTAGTTAGAAAAGCATGATTAGCTAGGATTCAACATGTTTAATTGCCTAGTTGACTTACTTGAACTTCTTGATAAATAGTTGGCACTAGCTTCGGTGATTATACTCTCGCTATGTGTTTTCTTTATTTGATGTGTTGGTGGACTGCGGGTTCAATTCCCAGAGATCCCAGGGCTGTGGGTTCGATTCCCAGAGACCCGAAGGAGATCCCAGGGCTGTGGGTTCGATTCCCAGAGACCCGAATTGATATTTGTAGGGACTGCGGGTTCGATTCCCGAGATCCCGAGTTATTTGTAGGGACTGCAGGTTCGATTCCCGAGATCCTGAGTTATTTGTAGGGACTGCGGGTTCGATTCCCGAGATCCTGATTTATTTGTAGGGACTGCGGGTTCGATTCCCGAGATCCTGAGTTATTTGTAGGGATTGCGAGTTCGATTCCCGGATATCCTGAGCTATTGATATATTATTGAGATGTGGACTGCGGGTTCGATTCCCAGAGATCCTGAGATCTATTGAGACATGGGCTGCGGGTTCGATTCCCGGAGACCCAGGGGTACTGTTAATGGGACTGTGGGTTCAATTCCCACAGGTCCTGGACTTATTAATTGAGTTTGTATTTGTTGTTAGTTAATTATAGACGGTTGCAGTAATCATTTTATTGTTGTCATTCGGAATTATTATCGTTTAAACTGCTTATTATTGTTATTATCATTTTTGTAATTGTTTTCTTGGTAGGGCCCTGACCTTCCTCGTCACTACTCCATCGAGGTTAGGCTTGGCACTTACTGAGTACCGTCGTGGTGTACTCGTGCTACTCTTGTACACACTTTTGTTGTGCGGATCCGGGTACATCTGATTAGGCGCACTATCGGTGATCGCAGAGCCACCTTGGGAGACCTCGAGGTATGATCTGCTATGTCCGTGGTTCCGGAGGCCACCCTTATATTCTAATAGTTCTAGTAGATGTTTTTCCTTCATCTCGTTGTTTAGATACTCTTTACACATAGAGCCACAGTTGTATTTCTCTTAGTCTGTGTTACTCGTGGGATTCCGGGTCTTGGTGGTGTTTATATAGTGTGTTTGACGGGTGTATGTGCCAAGCGGCACAGATTACATTCTTATTTATATCGTTTTCCGCTATTTCTTATTTAATGTTCATAAACTGGTGTATTCCGTAACGTGTTAGGCTTACCTAGTCCTGGGGACTCGGTGCCGTCATGACATGTTCACGATTGGTGAACTAGGGTCGTGACAAGTTGGTATCAGAGCTCTAGGTTCATAGGAGTCACGGGACACAGACCGGTTACTTAGATTCTCATTGATCGATACGGAGACGTCTGTATTTATTTACGAGGGGCTATGTAACTGTTTAGGAAACTCTTCAATTCTTTGAATTCCTTATCGTGCGCCATTTATTCAGTTGGAGCCTATGTCATACGTTCTTTTGCATCCACTCGTGTATTGAAATTTGTGCGCTCGGTATCAAGTATGCGCCGACGGTTCGTGATGCTGCAGAGGGATTTCAAGGGAGTCAAGTATTTATTCAACCATTGTTACCGCATGTCATCCATATCGATAATGCAAGGGAATTGAGAAATCTTCAATTGTGCACATGGGGGTGCACTAGGTTCAGACATTCGGTTGATAAGTACGGTCTTGAGAAGGTTTACTTAACTGCCTAATCATCAGGGTAATGGTAGAATCACAAGGTGGATGTGGAACTAAAGATAGTTGGTGGTAATGAAGACTATATGGTTCATATGAGATATCTATTTGGTGAAGGATTCAGCCAGCAGAGATACTGGGGAAAATGAGTTTAACTATCTTAAGAAGGACATGTACCAAACGAATGTCTTGGACTGTCTTATGATGAAGATGTACAAATGATAAAGGCCATTGTCATGGATTAACAAGATGTATCTTAATGCTTCGTGTCAAGTGCAAGGATTTCACTATCAACGATCTAATTATGGGTCATATGTCATATCAGATTTGGCCTGCGATGTATTTAGGTGCTATTCAAAAGTTCTTGAAAACTTGCGGATGGGCAAGAGTTGAGGCTCGTATGGCATGATATTGGGACTTTGGATGTTCCTATGTCCCTAATAAACTCTACATTTTTTTTTATCAGCAGGGATATATTCGACAAGGGCTACATGGTGCTTCGTAGGTGTGTGAGAATCATAGTATGTTTTAAGGTGTCGTTGGTAGAGAATGCTCGGTGCATGGAGCGGGGTAATATTTGGTTTTATTGGAATGAGGTCATACCCTATGGGGTCAGAGTGCTAATAGGTCACACGTGATTATGTTCATAGGTTCAAGTGAATTGCAGTTGAATAAGAGTAGATGACTTGAGTGAATGTTTCTAATGTGCTCGAGAGTCATGTAATAGTGGCTTTGAGCTAGTGGGAGAGTCTCACCGCTTATGATTTGGGTCGCATGGCTAATTACCTGCGTGAATTCTGGATACTAGCGTATTAATGGGTTATTGCAGCCACGGGAAAAGGACCATGTGTGGTAATTTGAGTATATGTATACTGGCTCATGTTCAAACTTGAGGGAAAATTCATGATTTATGCCTCGTATAGGTGCAGGCTTCGCGGGAAGTGATTCCGTTGGGTGCTTTATCGAGAGGGTATTCATATGTTATAAAGAAATTCAGTAGAGTTGGTTGCGTATCGGGGCAAGTTAGAACCGGATGGTTCTCAATAGCGGTCCTAGTGAATTCAAGAGGTAAAGTGTGGTGCCTGATAATTCTGAGTCTATAAGTACAGTTAAGGCTCAAGCTTTTGAAGCAACTTATGAAGAAAGGTACAAAACGATCTATGATGTTTTGACTTGTGGTGTAGTATTTGAGAGACATGAAATGGTCGTCGTTCTTGAGATAGCATGGCCTCATGATTTAAGGTCACTCGGGGTAAGTGCGGTTGGAATAAGTTAGGTATTGAAGGAAGATATTAACATTACTAAGGTAATCAAGGATAACCTGGAAGGAAGTAGATTGATCAGCCATAGTTGAGTTGGCATATTAGTGTCAATGATCGGTTCATCCAACGCGATCGAATTATGCATGTGATTTGTGGCGGTATATTTGAGACTTGTCGGCCGCGGTGATTGATGTTATTCTAAAGTATTCGTCTATTAGGGGCCTGTTATGAGTAGGCAGATCTCGAGAAAGGTTAAGGTGGCTTGGACCACTACTTAGATATTGGCATATTCGATGGCTATGAGTATTCGCTGTATGTTGTTATAGCTCTCCTGTAGTGAGTTAAATGGAAGGTCTTATGTGATGAAGTATTAGCCTATCATCGGTTCTAGAGCTATGATGGAAATTGTGTGTATCGTATATCGGCACGTGGGGTGCAGTGAGTAGTATGAAATTTGAAGTAAGGACCAAGGTCACAGTTTGGTCAATAAATGTGATATAAAGAGCTCGGATGAGCAGGAAAGGAGTTACAGTGTTTTGAGTAAGATGGGTATTAACATCAGTATCATTTGAGGTCGGTGTCCCGTGAGAAAGGCTTTGCATCCCGGTTAGGGACTCCTGATCGCTTTTCAGTGTTAGTGCAGCCGGTGGGTTGAATGTGCAGGCCCGTTTAATTATTCGGAAGATAGTGGGAGCTAGACCCACAAGAAGATTGTATAGGTGTGACTTGTAGTCACTTGATTGGATAGAAATTTAAACCAAGTATGAGGATTTTGGTGATATCATTCAATTGAGAATTTATGTTGGAGGGCACTCTGCTTATTGGGTTATAGACCTGTGAAATATTATTGACTTAGCTTGGCACGAACAGGATAGACTTAAGGTCGGTGGATAGATTTAAATGTGGAAGTGAGCCTTGCATCAGGCCGGTTGTGTTTCTTCCAGCAATGCGCCCTTTGTGGAGGGATAGTCGCGGTCTTATTTCGCGGTTAGTTAACTCATGTAAAGATATATTGCGCCGTATGAGTTGTGAGACAGCTTGGTAAGTCCCTTATGTGTTGAGGTTCCGCTCAGCGGTGATGTTATATGAGCATGATGGCTCTTGAGACTCAGATCTTATATCGCACCTCAGTTGTGCTTTAGTTTGTAGCCTATAGCGCTATATGTTTCCTTGTGTCCGATATCATGCACCTTAGTATGCTTATGATCGATATTCAGCATTTTGATGTGATGAGCTATTCAGCTCGATGTATGGCTCCTTGTGTGAGTTTTATACAGGGATCGGGTGGCACGCCGCCATGGTTATATTGTTTGGATCGGGTGGCACGCCGCCATGGTTATATTGTTTGGATCGGGTGGCACGCCGCCATGGTTATATTGTTTGGATCGGGTGGCACGCCGCCATGGGTATATTGTTGGGGGGTTGCACGCCACAACAGTGTGATGTTTATTTCAGTGTCCATAATTGCTTTTATGTGTTCTGTTTCCTATTTTCCGAGGAAGTCCATGTTAGTGTGAGAGTTGAATGGTTCTCTCTAGTGTTCGCCTTCCTTTTGTATCACGTACGAATTAGTAGCCTATTGGGACATTGTGTCATCTTGAAGGACTTTTGATTATGTCTGAGGTGGCTTATCGCCTGAGCAGTTCGTAATGGTTGAGGTGAGATCATTGAATTCGAGATTAGTGTAATCTGAGCATATGAAATTAATTAAGGGGCTAAGACCATTGTTTAGTTCAGAATGAGGTAATGGTTCTTGTCAAAAGTATAGACTGAATGATTTGTTGACTTGGCAACTAAATATGAATTCCGGCACATCTCTTTCGTCGTATCGGTGTTGTAAAAGCTAGAGCAAGACCTATGTAGGTCATAAGATGCAATGAGAGCATCAGATTTGTGGAATTTCGACTATTATATTTAAAGAATATTATTGTGGTCCCATGAGTAAAGTATGCAAAGTGTGACTTTAGCAAAGTTATGCAGTCATGTATGGGTACAGCGTGTGAAGAATGATATGGTGGTCGTATGATGGAAACATGCTAGGCAGGAAATTCCGGATGTTAGAATTGGGTCTAATGGCTTATTTACTCGAATAAAGGAGTATATCTATAGAGTTATCGAGCTAATGTGCTCAAAAGATTTGTGGAAGCGCAGGAAGTTGCATGAGATGTTAAACCAGTGATTTCAGACTACTTCAGTGTAGTTCTCAGCACGTTCGAGGACGAACGTATGTTTAAGTGGGGGAGATTGTAACGACCCAACCGGTCATTTTGAGCTACGGCACGTCATTCAGTAGTTTGAGGCCATGAGCAGCTTCATCTCACGTATATTGACTTGTGTGTATGGTCAGAATTAAAATTCAAGAAGTTTGGAGTCAAATCTAAATGGAAATTCTCCTTTTGAAAGCTTAAAGTTGAAGAAATGAACTAGGATTGAAATTTTGAGTAAATGACCTTGGAATTGGGATCTGAAAGTTCCAGCATGCTCGTATGATGATTTTGAACTTGGGCGTATGTCCAGATTTGGTTTTAGATAACCCGTGAGCATTTCGGCGTATATGGTGGAAGTTAGTATTTTAGAAGAATTTCATAAATTTGGGTTGGAAGGCATTTTACAGTTATAGATGTCCATTTGGGATTCCGAGACTGGGAATAGATCCGTACGGTGATTTTGGAGTTGGGAACGCGATCGGAAGTGATTTCGGATGTCCGGAGGTCATTTTGAAGTGATTTGGCTAAATATTGGAATTTGAAGGTTTATGAGAAAATTCGACCGGAAGTAAAAGTTTTGATATCGGGGTCGGAATGCGATTCTGAAAGTTGGTGCAAGTCCGTAATGTCGAATTTAACTTGTGTGCAAACTTTGAGTCAATTCGGAACGATTTTGGTAGGAAATGGGACAATTAATCTCTTTAAGGAAAGCTTAAGTTGGAAAAATCAACCCAACGTTGACTTATGAGTTAGAGGGCTCGGAACTGAATTCCGATGATTCGGTTAGTTTTGGGGGATGATTTAAGACTTAGGAGCGCAATCAGAAGTAATTTTGGAGGTCCGGTGAAGAAGTTAGCCTATTTTGGCGAAGTTGGAATTTTGGCGGAATCCGATCGATAGGTGATATTTTGATCCGGGAGTCGGAATGGAATTCCGACAGTTGTAGTAGCTTCCTTAGGTGATTTTGGATATGTTTGCAAATTTTCAGGTCATTCGGACATCGTTTGGTCGGGTTTTTGATCGAATGTGAATTTTGAAAGTTTAAGTTTAAGTTCGAATCGAATTCTAGGATTTTGGTGATTTTTGATGTTTAAGGCAGCGTTTTTATGATCCGAGCAAGTGTGAATGAAGTATTAGGTTGAGTTTGAGTTTTTGGTTGTGGTCCCGAGGGTCTCGGGTGTGTTTCGGATGCCCAACGGGTCATTTTTGGAAGATTTTTGCCTTTTTGAACATTAATGTAATGATCCAAAGGTCTATTTTTAGTTCTAGAGATCCAAATTTGATTTCGAGAGTTCGAGAATTTAAATAATGAATTATAGGACTAATCTGGAAATTTTGGTTTAATTTCATCAAGTCGCGATTGGGTTTTTGACGCGAAATGTGATTTAATTGTTTAACGAGCGAATTTGATGTTGCACTGAGCAAATGAGATCCAAATTCAGTTTTGTTTGAACCACTGGATCCGTATCGAAATTACGGAGCCATAGGAAAAAGAATCGTCAAATTACGAGTTCGTATGACGGAGTTAAAGCTATTTTAGTGAAAATAAAAGTTGCTGCAATTATTTTGGATAGCTGCTGCATTTTTTTAGCAGCGTGAACAGTACCGGGCACGCGTGAACAGTGTCCCGCACGTGTGCACAGTGCTGGACGCATGAACATTAATCGGGAAAAAAAGAAAAATATGGTATTTTAGCCACATCTTGAGTTCTAGAGCTCCAATTGAGGTGATTTTCGCGGGGTTGTTCTCGTCTCAACAAGGAGGTAAGTTTTATGGCCTAATTACGTTATTTTATCATGGAATCCTTGAGTATTTCACTGTTAATGGAAGATTAAAGGGGGATTTTAGCCATAGGCCTAAATTATAGAAAATCATTGATTTGAATGGCAAACAGAGTCCGATTTTGATAAATTTTATATGCACGGACTCGTGTTGAGATAAGGAACCCGAATATATAACTTTCGTAATTGTTCGAGAAGCGTACTGAAAGTCGGGTTTTGGCAACTTGTGGGTTTTGGTGTATTTTGAGTTGTTTTGATTGGGTAATGCCCAATTGGCCTATTTTGATGTGATTCTATTAATTTTTATCAGATACTATGCCTGTGGAGGTCGACATTCACGGCAAGAGAGTTGTCTCTTAGCGGTTTTGTATCGGAGTCGAGGTAAGTGGCTTGTCTAACCTCGTGTGGGGGAACTTTCACCCCTAGGATATTATGTGATAGTTTAAATGCCTTGTACGCGAGGTGACGGGCGTGTACATGCGCTGGTTGTTGTAACACACACCATACTTGAATTGTCGGATTAGTGATATTCCTGCTCTTAGGTGATAAAAGCGTTACTTTACCCGGTATTAGTTAGAAAAGCATGATTAGCTAGGATTCAACATGTTTAATTGCCTAGTTGACTTACTTGAACTTCTTGATAAATAGTTGGCACTAGCTTCGGTGATTATACTCTCCCTGTGTGTTTTCTTTATTTGATGTGTTGGTGGACTGCGGGTTCAATTCCCAGAGATCCCAGGGCTGTGGGTTCGATTCCGAGAGACCCGAAGTGATATTTGTAGGGACTGCGGGTTCGATTCCCGAGATCCTGAGTTATTGGTAAGGACTGCGGGTTTGATTCCCGAGATCCGGAGTTATTGGTAGGGACTGCGGGTTCGATTCCCGAGATCCTAAGTTATTGAGATATGGACTGCGGATTCGATTCAATGAGATCCTGAGTTATTGAGATGAGGACTGCGGGTTCGATTCCTGGAGATCCAGAGTTATTGAGATATAGACTGCGGGTTCGATTCGTGGAGATCATGAGCTATTGATATATTATTGAGATGTGGACCGCGGGTTCGATTCCCGGAGATCCTGAGATTTATTGAGACATGGGCTGCGGGTTCGATTCCCGGAGACCCAGGGGTACTGTTGATGAGATTGTGGGTTCAATTCCCACAAGTCCTGGACTTATTAATTGAGTTTGTTATTTGTTGTTAGTTAATTATAGACGGTTGCAGTAATCATTTTATTGTTGTCATTCGGAATTATTATCGTTTAAACTGCTTATTATTGTTATTATCATTTTTGTAATTGTTTTCTCTCAGTAGGGCCCTGACCTTCCTCGTCACTACTCGCCGTGGTGTACTCATGCTACTCTTCTGCACACTTTTGTTGTGCAGATCCAGGTACATCAGGACATGCTCATACTAGGTGATTCAGCAGCACCTTGGGAGACCTCGAGGTATGATCTGCTACGTCCGCGGATCCGGAGGCCATCCTTCTATTCTAATAGTTCTAGTAGATGTTTTTCCTTCATCTCGTTGTTTAGATACTCTTTACACATAGAGCCACAGTTGTATTTCTCTTAGTCTGTGTTACTCGTGGGATTTCGGGTCTTGGTGGTGTTTATATAGTGTGTTTGACGGGTGTATGTGCCAAGCGGCACATATTACATTCTTATTTATATCGTTTTCCGCTATTTCTTATTTAATGTTCATAAATTTGTATATTCCGCAATGTTTTAGGCTTACCTAGTCATGGGGACTGGGTGCCATCATGACATGTTCACGATTGGTGAACTAGGGTCTTGACACCGGGATGCAAAGCCTTTCTCACAGGACACCGATCTCAGATGATACTTGTCACGACCCCAAATCCGGTCGTGATGGCGCCCAGCACACTGCTAGGCCAGCCTGACCAATCAACATCAATCATGGAGCTAGGACCTCGCCTTATCCCATTTAAGCATAACAATTTATGGAATAATAGTGATAGAACTATCGAGACGGGGAACCAAGTCCCAATACATACCAACTCCCATAGACCGAAGGGTCAAGAGTCATGAGCCTCTACTGAACATAAGTGTAATAAGGTTTACAACCAATACTTAGTGCGGAAAGAAAAGACAACATGAAAAGAAATGACAGCTAGAAGGGAGTCAGGTCCTGCGGACGCTGCAGCTACCTCGACTATCCCGCACAATGCCTCTGAGCGGCTACCGGATCAGGTCTACTGAGAGGTACCTGGATCTGCACACAAGGTGCAGGGAGTAAAATGAGTACTGCCAGACTTAGTGGTAATAAACAGGGGTAAGATAGCATAGATAAGAAATCCACAGTAAAGCACTATGTAAAATTGTAACCAATACCCTATAACAGTTCAATATCAAC
This sequence comes from Nicotiana noctiflora, assembly GCA_032618575.1. Classification (NCBI taxonomy): domain Eukaryota; kingdom Viridiplantae; phylum Streptophyta; class Magnoliopsida; order Solanales; family Solanaceae; genus Nicotiana; species Nicotiana noctiflora. The sequence goes on from JASVEL010003248.1 coordinate 81,595, forward strand.
AGTAGTGAACCAACAATATCAACAACAAGTATAACAGCTAGCAGATGTAGCTAAATGCAATGCAATGCATGATATGACCGCTACGGCGCGTAGCCCGATCCAATTTGGGTACCCGTGCTCACTGTGGGGGTTCAGACTCCGGAGGGCTCCTACAGCCCAAGCACAATATTACTGCGGCGTGCAGTCCGATCCAATATATATACCGTTGGGCGCGCAGCCCGATCCACTACCAGTCAGCTAATATGCAAATACAGCCTCGCAGGCTCAAAAGTAGTTTTGAAAACTCTTTTATCATTTTTCAGTTGGAAAACAGTAATATCAAGTTCCAGAGATTAGAAATAGCATGATAACAGAAATAGCTACGGACTGGTAGTAAACTAGCATGTCAATATCACAAGACAATGATAACGATCCTCGCGGGATCCAATAACCGGCTCACAGCCCACAAGTATACTCAACCGTCCAAGAAGGAGATTCAACGGCTCAAGAATAGCCAATATCATAACATAGTATCAACAGGTCGAACTAAGCCATAGTCCCCAAATCACAATCGACCCCGCACTCCCAAGAGAGTACGTGTCTCGCCGCTATACAGCGTCACAAAGTGGTATACCGGGGTTTCGAACCCGCCTGGTCATCACCCACATCTATTACTCACCTCAATACGGCGCGACGACTACTCCGCAATGCCCTTGCCACGAGAATCAAGCTCCGCACGCGTAGAATCCGATCAAATACAGTAGAAACACAACAAATTAGGCCAATGGGACGACACCCAATCAATACAACTCGATTTACACCAAAAATGGCAAAGTTGCCAAAACCCGACTTTAGGTACACTTGACGGAAAATTTCAAAAGTCACATATTCGGAAACCTCATCTCGATACGAGTCTAGGAATATAAAATTTTCCAAAATCGGACTCCATTTGCCCACTCAAATAAGTGTTTTTCTTCAATTTTAGGCCTAGGGATCAAACCCACATTTAATCCTCCATTTTCATAGAAATAGTCCATGATTTCATGATAAAAGCGTGTAATTAAACCACGAAACTTACCTCCTACAATATCCCGATGATCTCCCAGCTATTTCCCGTCACTTTCTCACTCTAGAGCTCAACAATGGGGGTTTATGAAATGAAACCCGTATGTGAAATGTTTCTGGTTTTAATTCACTGCCTGGGACTTTTCTTCTACGTGTTCGCGTTCCTTGCCACGCATTCGCGATGCCCAGCTCCGGATTGACCTTCGCGAACGCGACCTCCCCAACACGTTCGCGATGCACTAGCTCCCAGCCGTCTGATTTTCCTTCTACGCGTTCACGATAACCCTCACGCGAACGCGATGCACACCCTGACAAACCTACGCGAACGCGACATCCTGAACGCGATCGCGGAGCTCCTGTTTCACCTTCGCGAACGCGGCCTTCTCCCACGCGAACGCGATGCATTGCCCTGCCTGGCCTTCGCGAACGCGGGCCTTGCCCTCGCGAACGCGAAGGCTAAAATCCTGCCCAGAGATCTGCAATTTTTCTGCAGATTTTTAAGTTCCAAAAATGCCGGATGATGGTCCGGATTCACCCCGAGGCCCCCTGGGACCCCAACGAAAACCACCAACATACTCTAAAACACGATACGAACTTATTCCAAGCATAAAAACACCATCCTAACATCAAAATCACCAATTACACACGGATTCAAGCCTAAGTTTCTTCAAAATTTCCGAAACTAACATCCAATCAAAACCCCGACCAAACGACGTCCGAATGACCTGAAATTTTGCAGGCACATCCAAAATCACCTAACGGAGCTACTGCAACTGTCGGAATTCCATTCCGACTCCTGGTTCAAAATCTCACCTACCGTTCGGATTTCGCCAAAATTCAACCTTAGCCAATTCAAGCCTATTTCTACACCGGACCTCCAAATTCAATTCCGATTGCTCCTCTAAGTCACAAATCACCTCCCGGAACTAACCAAATCATCAGAATCCGATTCCGAGCCCTCTAACCAAATAGTCAACTCCGGGTTGACTTTCCATGTTCAAGTTTCCTTTAAAAAGGCTATATGCCTCATTTTCAATCCAATTCACTCCTAACTCACCCGATAGAATCTAACACTGATATAAAAATATAAAACATGTAATTGCAACATAATGGGGTGGTAATTCCCGTGACAACAGGCCGGGTCGTCACATTCTCCCCAACTTAAACAAACGCTCGTCCTCGAGCGGACCCATAGTTGTACTAGAAGCAACCCAATAGCTGAATGACCTTATCAAGCATATATTCGGGCAATCACACGTCACCCTATCTCTCATAAGTCCGAAAACATCATATAGCTGAAATCTCACAGACCACCTGAACCATAAACCACATTGCACTTTCCGAAGTCGTATATCAATTGCTAATCATATGCCTATACTCAGAGTACACACGATCCCTCTGTAATAGCCAAACTCGCAACTCCGGGTGAGATCACATGATGTATCAAACAACCCAATCACTCGAGACGATAGTCTCTAATCACAACAACTGGCCACAATAACCAAATACTAGCAGAAAAAACCTTTCTCATTAGATAGAGTCTTATTCCAACACCTTCATATCCTGCCCACAGCAACCGCACACGCGATATATCGAACCCATCTCTCAGGTCAACCATTCATGAGTCCATTTCCCTTTTAATTGATACTACAACCGAATTCGAAGCCAAATCTCGATATTACCCTTCTAACCAACTGAAATCATACATGCTCGCACTCATTAATGACTCAAATGATCATTTCGATTATAACACACCGCACTGGTGATATGACACCTCAATACCGGCCTAAGCCGCGACGAGCACAACATAGGCTCCAATAGAAACGTCTGAACACACTCGAATCATGACAGCTTAAATCATGACAACTGTCTCCAACAAAAGAGCTGCAATTCAATTCCTCTGTGCCATCATAACATAGAACTGAGATCGCGTTTCGTATTATAGAAATAGAGTACCTGAATCCTCCTCGAGAGGTCATAACATCACGTGGCCGTGCCACGATTCGTGATTCTATCCAAACACTATTACTCAAGAAGCACGTCAAGCCACCAAACTCCAAACGGTTAGCCACGCGCAGATCTAGGTCTTGGACCCAAGCAATCAACCTCACCCACGGTGAAACAATTAACGTATGCAATCAAATCCTGAAAGGACACAACCGATGTGCCATTCGCCGAGCGATACTCAATACGAACTTTTCCTCAGAAGCCAGGAGGTATTGTATACCAGGTAACATATAACTAACTCTATTTTTGCATTACACTGTTGCTACGTGCAACCCGCTCCAATGGCATACCCGTGGCAGCGTGCCACCCGATCCAGATACCATACCCGTGGCGGCGTGCCACCCGATCCAAATAACCATACCTATGGCGGCGTGCCACCCGATCCATATAAAACCCTCGCAAAAGAAATGCACATCGTGTCGAATTGCTCATTACAGTAAACATATATAGCCTCAAGATCGGACACAAGAAACGCGTCAGACAAAGTTCCCCAATATCGGAACTAAATCCATGGTAGAAACCTCTGCACTGATATCCGCCACGAAGGCCCAACTGACAAAGCAATACCTACCAGCCGTCCGCTGGTCCTGAGGTACAATTATCCCGCTAGAGCATACTCTGATGCACTCTGCTACACAATTTGTGCCATACCATCATAGTCCATATCACATTAGTCTAGACAACCTGATCCAATGACGACAAGTCAGCAATCAAGTATCATAATCAAAATTAGTCATATCAAGTTGAGAGAGAGCCACTAGAGCTTCCGATTTCCAATAATCACTAAACGGTGCCGATACACACGATATACAACCACTGCATAGGCAAATTTACGAGAACTTCAAGTCTCCAACACATATATAACACATGAATCACTATGCCTGATTCCGTACTTCACCGTACGAATACATAACGCACATCAAGCGTCCATTCATACCACGAAAGCCATTCATAAATTTCATTATGTCATCAACGACTCAATTATTACAGTCGATCCAACGGGAGTATATCACCATACCGCTAGATATTATCAGTTTATTTTTCCTGGCCCTTTTGACCATAGACTCTGCCGAAATACTAGTATAGCAGTACCACTCTCCTAAATCACCAGGAATATTGATTCTCAGATTATCTGCAGCTGCCCACGCTGCTTGAGGATTTTAATGACTTCCCATATATTATGAACAATTCTCAAAGCCTTGAGTATGCCAATATCAACTTTTCCATAACACATCGCAAATACCATACTGCACCAAGATACATGGAGAATTTTTATCCCTCTCCTACGCCGCAAACATCGACGCACTCAACTAGTCAAGGACCTTCATGATCCCACATAGAAGAAAAATCATTACATATTCCACGCATCGCATATCGACAGGAATATACTCATTTTCAAACCATGATAAAACACATCATAAACTTTTTCTTCCAATTACATTGCATAAGTTGAACTGCCAGGACTGAGTCCTTATACCCATATCGGGTTACACAACTGCCAGCACTCAAAAGCTTTATTGCACAATATCTACGAGACTCATTACTTCAAACGTATACCAGGAATTAATCGTAATCGTTCTCATACCATTTCGGTTTATTAACAAGTTGATCCATTTACCCAATTTCTTTTCTGATTCATCTTTAATTTAATACTAGTCTATACTGTAGCACCGCAATGCCTCAACCCATGTTACCACACAAGACTCGTACATAAAACCATACGGTCTAAGACCCATAGGCCACTGAATACTCTCTCAATTGTTTCCCAGAAATACCACATTCTACAATACTTTGTTTTGAAGAACTTCCTGCGATTTGAATTTGTTATCATTACCTTTCAATACGGATACAAAGAATCTCATCATCCCCATAACATAACAAAAGTCTTGATTTCTTCTAACGAAACCACGGTCTTTAGCCACGTACACAATCTTAAGGCACCTGACTGTTGCAAGCGTAAATCTTGAACACCGCAAGGCTATTCTCGGGCGTCATTCACCCTTAACCAGTTATAATTCAACTGCCTTATTAAACAGAACCACTCGGGCCTTACTAGAACTCTGACACCGCAGAACATGATTACATACGTATACAATTAACTATCTTTCTCTAGCAACAACCACTCAAAACCTCCTAGTATTTCTTCATATCTACGAAGCACCATAACCTTTATCAAAATTTCCCAACATACCTAGAGATAGAGCCAACACAACACACGACAGTGCAATCAGTTAATCAATAACAACCTCCCCAACTTAGCTCAGAGTCATACATCAAAGCACTTTTAGCCACGCATAGCCTTCTTACTCAAATGATGCAACAAAGTTATAGTTAGATTAAACTCAAGTCATTTACAAGCTTCGGCGGAGGTTCGAATCATCAGAAATATTAATTCTTTTGCAATTCTTGCATTCAATCACTCACAACAGTTACGCCCACTCTTTAGGTGACAAAAATCTTTTCTACGTCCCAAATTTTCCAAAAATTTCGGCAGAATTTCCTTTGTAAATTGGCCTATCCACCTGCCAGAGAATCATCAAACCATTCTAACAATACATCCACAACTCAACAAGATATCACAATGTATTTCAACAACATTAAATCTCAATACTATACGAATCATATTATCACAATTTATACTTGAACCTACGCTACACTTGCTTGCATCATAACACCTATCAAATACCTTTCAATTACACATGAGAATTAACCCACCTACTTCTTCTCAATTTAGCATTTCAGCACAATACCTTCCACCAGGATACACATAGCATAATCACTTTAGTCTTCCTGAGTTTAAACTCGTTCCACTACACGTAAGACACTTTACATTCCAATTAAGAGATATGGTAAGTATTCACCACGCCCAAAGCTTGGGGCTACACAACATATTAGATAAGAGTCGAACCATTAATAGCTCATCCACTAGTAAGCCTTCCTAATACTCTACAGATCGGCACAAGGCCCCAAACATGGCTACTAGCCCAAGTACATAGATATAAGCCCAGTCTCAGTCACTTTACACAGTAATATATCAATCGGGAAGGATCAAGTCCAAATCCCCAGTCACAATACCACCACGCTCGTCACATGACGCGTGTATCATCTCAGCATAGCACTGTATAGTACAAATACGGGGTTTCAAACCCTCAGTACATTATCTATTGCCACCACTCACCAAATCAGCACCTCGATGCTCAAGTCATAGACAAGGTCCAGCCTCAAGTCTTTCCGACTGGCCCAACATGAACTCACGGAGATTATGTCTCGCCCCTCGATCGGGGAAAATCACAAGCCATAAGGCAATTATATTGTTGAGCGCTCGATGCATACACAAACGTGTGGAAGGAATTTGAAAAATTATATCTCAAGCTGAATCAAGTGCGCACGATAAGAATTTCAAGAAATGTGAAGTGTTTCCTAAAGGTTCGCAGCCTCCCGAGGATAAGTACAGGCGTCCCCGTACCGATCAACAAGACTCTACCAACCGGCTCAAGACTCATGAGGCCTAGTAAACCTAGGCTCTGATACCAACTTGTCACGACCCCAAATCCGGTCGTGACGGCGCCCAGCAAACTGCTAGGCCAGCCTGACCAATCAACATCAATCATGGAGCTAGGAGCTTGCCTTATCCCATTTAAGCATAACAATTTATGGAATAACAGTGATAGAACTATCGAGACAGGGAACTAAGTCCCAATACATTCCAACTCCCATAGACCGAAGGGTCAAGAGTCATGAGCCTCTACAGAACATAAGTGTAATAAGGTCTACAACAATCTCAGTGCGGAAAGAAAAGACAATCTGAAATGAAATGACAGCTAGAAGGGGAGTCAGGTCCTGCGGACGCTGCAGCTACCTCGACTGTCCCGCACAATGCCTCTAAGCGGCTACCGGATCAGGTCTACTGAGAGGTACCTGGATCTGCACACAAGGTGCAGGGAGTAAAATGAGTACTGCCGGACTCAGTGGTAATAAACAGGGGTAAGACAACATAGATAAGAAATCCACATTAAAGCACTATGAAAAACTATAACCAATACCCTGTAACAGTTCAATATCAACAGTAGTGAACCAACAATATCAACAACAAGTATAACAAGCTAGCAGATGTAGCTAAATGCAATGCAATGCATGAAATGACCGCTACGGCGCGTAGCTCGATCCAATTTGGGTACCCGTGCTCACTGTGGGGGTTCAGACTCCGGAGGGGCTCCTACAGCCCAAGCACAATATTACTGCGGCGTGCAGTCCGATCCAACATATATACCGCTGCGGCGCGCAGCCCGATCCACTACCAGTCAGCTAATATGCAAATACAGCCTCGCAAGCTCAAAAGTAGTTTTGAAAACTCTTTTATCATTTTTCAGTTGGAAAACAGTAATATCAAGTTCCAGAGATTAGAAATAGCATGATAACAGAAATAGCTATGGACTAGTAGTAAACTAGCATGTCAATATCACAAGACAATGATAACGATCCTCGCGGGATCCAATAACCGGCTCACAGCCCACAAGTATACTCAACCGTCCAAGAAGGAGGTTCAACGGCTCAAGAGTAGCCAATATCACAATATAATATGCAACCATCCGAGAAGGAGGTTCAACGGCTCAAGACCCCGCACTCCCAAGAGAGTACGTGTCTCGCCGCTATACAGCGTCACAAAGTGGTATACCGGGGTTTCGAATCCGCTGGTCATCACCCACATCTATTACTCACCTCAATACAGCGCGACACCCACTCCGCGATGCCCTTGCCACGAGAATAAAGTTCCACACGCGTAGAATCTGATCAAATACAGTAGAAACACAACAAATTAGGCCAATGGGACGACACCCAATCAATACAACTCGATTTACACCAAAAATGGCAAAGTTGCCAAAACCCGACTTTCGTTACACTTTACAAAAAATTACAAAAGTCACATATTCGGAAACCTCATCTCGATACGAGTCTAGGCATATAAAATTTACCAAAATCGGACTCCATTTGCCCACACAAATAAGTGTTTTTCTTCAATTTTAGGCCTAGGGCTCAAACCCACATTTAATCCTCCATTTTCATAGAAATAATCCATGATTTCATGATAAAAGCGTGTAATTAAACCACGAAACTTATCTCCGACAATATCCCGATGATCTCCCAGCTATTTCCCGTCACTTTCTCACTCTATAGCTCAACAATGGGGGTTTATGAAATGAAACCCGTATGTGAAATGTTTCTGGTTTTAATTCACTGCCTGGGACTTTTCTTCTACGATTTCGCGTTCCTTGCCACGCGTTCGCGATGCCCAGCTCCGGATTGACCTTCGTGAATGCGACCTCCCCAACGCGTTCGCGATGTACTAGCTCCCAGCCATCGGACTTTCCTTCTACGCATTCGCGATAACCCCCACGCGAACGTGATGCACACCCTGACAAACCTACGCGAACGCAACATCCTGAACGCGATCGCGAAGCTCAAGAATCCTGGCCTACGCGAATGCGATACCCTGTCTCGCGATCGCAATGCTTGACTCGCCTGGCCTTCGCGAACGCGGACCATGCCACGTGAACGCGAAGGCTTTGATTTTGTCCAGTGATCTGCAATTTTTCTACAGATTTTTAAGTTCCAAAAATGCCGGATGATGGTCCGGATTCACCCCGAGGCCCCTGGGACCCCAACGAAAACCACCAACATACTCTAAAACACGATACGGACTTATTCCAAACATAAAAACACTATCCTAACATCAAAATCACCAATTACACACGGATTCAAGCCTAAGTTTCTTCAAAATTTCCGAAACTAACATCCAATCAAAAACCCGACCAAACGACGTCCGAATGACCCTGAAATTTTGCAGGCACATCCAAAATCACCTAACGGAGCTACTGCAACTGTCGGAATTCCATTCCGACTCCCGGTTCAAAATCTCACCTACCATTCGGATTTCGCCAAAATTCAACCTTAGCCAATTCAAGCCTATTTCTACACCGGACCTCCAAATTCAATTCCGATCGCTCCTCTAAGTCACAAATCACCTCCCGGAACTAACCAAATCATCAGAATCCGATTCCGAGCCCTCTAACCAAATAGTCAACTCCAGGTTGACTTTCCATGTTCAAGTTTCCTTCAGAAAGGCTATATGCCTCATTTTCAATCCAATTCACTCCTAACTCACCCGATAGAATCTAACACTGATATAAAAACATAAAACATTTAATTAGAACATAATGGGGTGGTAATTCCCATGACAACGAGCCGGGTCGTCACAATACTGATGTTAATACCCATCATACTCAAAACACTGAAACTCCTTTCCTGCTCATCCGAGCTCTTTATATCACATTCATTGACCAAACTGTGACCTTGGTCCTTACTTCAAATTTCATACTACTCACTGCACCTCACGTGCCGATATACGATAGACACAATTTCCATCATAGCTCTAGAATTGACGATAGGCTAATACTTCATCACATAAGACTTTCCATTTAGCTCATTGCAGGAGAACTATAACAACATACGGCGAATTCTCATAACCATCGAATATGCCAAACTCTAAGTAGTGGTCCAAGCCACCATAACCCTTCCCGAGATCTGCCTACTCATAACAGGCCCTTAACAGAAGAATACTTCCGAATAACATCAATCACTGCGGCCGACAAGTCTCAAATGCACCGCCACAAATCACATGCATAAATAGATCACGTTGCATGAACCGATCATTGACACCAATACACCAACTCAACTATGGCTGATCAATCTACTTCCTTCCAGGTTATCCTTGATTGCCTTAGAAATGTTAATATCTTCCTTCAATACCTAACTTATTCCAACCGCACTTACCCCGAGTGACCTTAAATAATGAGGCCATGCTATCTCAAGAACGACGACCATTTCATGTCTCTCAAATACTACACCACAAGTCAAAACATCATAGATCGTTTTGTGCCTTTCTTCATAAGTTGCTTCAAAAGCTTGAGCTTCAACTGTACTTATAGACTCAGAATTATCAGGCACCACACTTTACCTCTTGAATTCACTAGGACCGGTATTGAGAGCCATCCGACTCTGACTTGACCCAGTACACAACCAACTCTACTGAATTTTATAACATATGAATACCCTCTCGATAAAGCCCCCAGCGGAACCACTTCCCGCGAAACCTGCACCTATACGAGGCATAAATTCATGAATCTTTCCTCAAGTTTGAACACGAGCCGGTAAGGCTAACCATAACATGCATTCGACAATTCATATACTTAAATTACCACTCATGGCCCTTTTCCATGGCTGTAGTAACACAATAATACGCTAGTATCCAGAATTCACACAGGTAATTAACCATGCGACCCAATCTTAAGCGGTGGGACTCTCCCACTTAGCCCAAAGCCACTATTACACGACCCTCGAACACATTAGAACCATTCTCTCAAGTCATTTACTATTATTCAACTGCAACTCACTTGATCCAACGAATATAACCACCTGTGCTCTATTAGCACTCTAACACCATTGGGTATGACCTCATCCCAATACAACCAAACATCTTCTCGCTCCATGCACCGAGCATTCTCTACCAACGACATCTTAAAACATACTATGATTCTCACACGCCTACGAAGCACCATGTAGCCTTTGTCGAATATTTCCCTGCTGATAATAAAATGTAGAGTTTATTAGGAACATAGGAACATCCAAAGTCCCAACATCATACCATACGAGCCTCAACTCTTGCCCATCCACAAGTTTTCAAGAACTTTTTGAATAGCACCTAAATAAATCGTAGGCCAAATCTGATATGACACATGACCCATAATTAGATCGTTGATAGTGAAATCCTTTCACTTAGCACGAAGCCTTAAGATACATCTTGCTAATCCATGACAATAGCCTTTATCATTTGTACATTTTCATCATAAGACAGCCCAAGACATTCGTTTGGTACATGTCCTTCTTAAGATAGTTAAACTCATTTTCTCTAGTATCTCTGCTGGCTGAATCCTTTGCTAAATAGATATCTCGTATGAACCATATAGTCTTTATTACCACCAACTATGCTTAGATCTATATCCACCTTGTGATTCTACAATTATCGTGACGATTAGGCAGTTAAGTAAACCTTCGCAAGACCGTACTTATCAACCGAATGTCAGAACCTAGTGCACCCCCATGTGCACAATTGAAGATCTCTCAATTCTCTTGCATTATCGATATGGATGACACGCGGTAACAATGGATGAGTAAATTCTTGACTCCCTTGAAATCCTTCTGCAGCGTCACGAACCGTCGGCGCATATTTGATACCGAGTGCGCAATTTCAATACACGAGTGGATGCAAAAGAACATATGACATAGGCTCCAACTGAATAAATGGCGCACGATAAGGAATTCGAAGAATTGAAGAGTTTCCTAAACAGTTACATAGCCCCTCGTAGATAAATACAGACGTCTCAATATCGATCAGTGAGAATCTAAGTAACCGGTCTATGTACCATGACTCCTACGAACTTAGAGTTCTGATACCAACTTGTCACGACCCTAGTTCACCAATCGTGAACCTGTCATGACGGCACCCAGTCTTCGCGACCAGGCAAGCCTAACACGATGCGGAATATATAATTTCATGAACAAAAGATAAAATAACAACGAAATAATGTAAATGAAATGTAATAAGTGTCGCTCGGCACATACACTTCACCCAAAACACACTAGGCAACATACTACCAAGACCCGGAAACCCACGGGCAACACAGACTAAGAAAGAGTACAACTGTGGCTCTATACATCAAGAATGTCTATACAACGGAAACAAGGAAAATAACTGATATCACTAACGAGAATAGAAGGGGACTCTATGGATCCGCGGGCGTAGCAAATCATACCTCAAGTCTCCTGAAAGTGCTCCTAAATACCTGTAATATGTCTGATGTAATGTACCTGGATTTGCACAACAAAAGTGTGCAGAAGAGTAGTATGAGTACACCACGGCGGTACTTAGTAAGTGCCAAGCCTAACCTCGATGGAGTAGCGACGAGGAAGGTCAGGGCCCTACTGAGAGAACAATAATATAATGATGATAACAATAATAAGCAGTTTAAATAATAATGAATCTGAAATGACAACAGTAAAGTGATTTCTGCAACCGTCTACAATTTAAGCTAGCAGCAAGTAAAAAACTCAATAAAAACTCAATCAGCAAGTCTAGGACCTGTGGGAATTGAACCCACAGTCCCATCAATAGTACCCCTGGGTCTCCGGGAATCAAACCCGCAGCCCATGTCTCAATAAATCAGGATCTCCGGAAATCGAACCCGTAGTCCACATCTCAATAACTCGGATCTCCGGGATTCGAACCCGCAGTCCACATCTCAATAACTCGGATCTCCGAGAATCGAACCCGCAGTCCATATCTCAATAACTCGGATATCCGGGAATCGAACTCGCAGTCCATATCTCAATAACTCGGATCTCCGGGAATCGAACCCGCAGTCCATATCTCCATAAACAATATCACTACGGGTCTTTGGGAATCGAACCCACAGCCCTGGGATCTCCGGGAATCGAACCTGCAGTCCCCCAACACAACAAATAAAGAAACACACAGAGAAGAAATATAATATGCTTAACTACAACTTCACTAAGAACTAGTATCAACAATTTTCAAGAAGTTCAAATAAGACAATTAGGCAATTAGACAGATAAATCCTATCTAATCATGCTTTTCTAGTGAATGTCAGGTAAATGTAACAATTTAATCAGCTAAGAACAGGAATATCACTAATCGGACAATTCAAGTAAAGTGTGTTACAACAACCAGCGCATGTACACGCCCGTCACTTCGCGTACAAGGCATTTAAACTATCACATAATATCCTAGGGGTAAAAGTTCCCCCACACGAGGTTAGACAAGCCACTTACCTCGATTCCGGTACAAAACCGCTAAGAAACAACTCTCTTGCCACGAGTATCCGACTCCGAGTGGCCCGAATCTAGTCAAATCAATTACACAGTGTAAATAACATCGCAAGTAACTAATTACAATGATAAAATTACAGCTACGGCGCGAAAGTGGGTGAAATGACCAAAATACCCCTGAAGCCATCGGCTCGAAATTAAAATATTTTTACCTTTTCAGCACCCTCGTACTCTCACGAGTCTAACCATATAAAAATCTCCCAAATCGGACCACAAATGGCCTCTCAAATCCCAAATTTAAAGTTTTTGCTCCAAGCCCTAATTTCTTACAATTTTGCTATGTTTTCATAAATTTCAAGGATGATTCTTCAATAAAATCATTTATTTAGTTCATAGGACTTACCTCTAATCACTTCTCGTCAAAACCCCTTCAATTCCCGTCCAAACGCTTTCAAGAATGACCAAAAATGGTGGAAATATCGGTTTGGTTCGCGGATGAACTGTTTTAAAACATTCTGCCAAGGTTTTTTGTTCACCGCGATCGCGAGAAATGCTTCGCGATCGCGGAGAACAAATTTCTGGCCCAAAAAATTACCCTTCGCGATCGCGGGAAATGCCTGGCGATCGCGGTGAACAACTTCCGGTTCCTCCGGACAGGCTTCAGTAAAATGGTTATAACGTTTTACACACAACTCCAAATGACAAATGGTATAATGTTATGGAAACTAGACACATAAGGCTATAACTTTCATTTGTTGATGAATTCCTGAGTCCTTATAAATTTCAAGATACAAGCTTCCAAATCCATTTATGTATTTTAGATATCCTTCTCGGACAGCCTAGAGTGCAACATACATAACTTTTGCTACAAATTTCCAAATGAGTATTTCGTTAGCTTTCTGAAAATTAGACACGATAATCTACAACTTTCGTATTTGAATCACCTCAAAATACCTTTTAGATAAATAGATATGAACTTCCGAAGTAGGGCCTGGGCGACAGAAATTTCATCTTCGCGATCGCGAAGCAATCTACGCGATCACGATTCATTAGTTTTTTTCTCAGATTTTGCTCACCGCGATCGCGACCAATACCCCGTGATCGCGTAGAGCACTGCTGTAGCTAAAAACCAGCAGTTAAAAATGGCCTAGAAATGGTCCGAAACCACCCCGAAACTCACCCGAGGCCCTCGGGACCTCAACCAAAAGCACCAACACTTCCTATAACCTTATTCAAACTTGTTCCAATCGTCAAAACACGTCCATAAACATAAAAATTATCAATTTACAACGGATTCGAGCCTAAATTTATCAAATTCTTCCAAAACATACATTCGATCCGAAACCCAACCAAATGACGTCCGAATGACCTGAAAGTTTGCGGACAAGTCCAAAATGATATATCGAAGCTACAGAAACTTTCGGAATTCCATTCCGACCCTCGAATCGAAATCTCACCTATCAACCGAAATTCGCCAAAATACTAACTTTTCCAATTCAAGCGTAATTCTACACCGGTCATCACAAAAAAAATTCGGACACACTCTTAAGTCCCAAATCACCTAACGAAGCTATCCGGACCATAAACTTCGCATTTCGAGCCCGATATCAAAATTTCCACTTCCGTTCAAGCTTCTTAAAAACCTTCAAATTCCTACCTTTTCCCAAACGACTCCAAAATGACATACGGATCTCCGAATTCGTTTCCGATCGCGCTCCCAAATCCAGAATCACTATACGGAGCTACGTCCAGTCTCGAAATTCCAAACGGACATCGATAACGCTGAAATGCACTTCAAGTCAAACTTATTAAATTTCTTCCAAAATGCTAACTTTCACAATAGGTGCCAAAATGCTTTAGGGTTATCCAAAACCTGAACCGGGCATACGCCCAAGTCCGATATCATTATACGAACATGCTGGACCTTTCAGATCCTGATTCCGAGGTCGTTTACTCAAAAATCCAATCCAAGTTCATTCTTTTAACTTAAAGCTTCTGAAATAAAAATTTTCATTTAAATTAAACTCCATCTCCCTGAATTTAGATTTCGACCGTGGAAACAAGTCATAATACCCGAAATGAAGCTGTTCATGGCCTCCACGGAGCGCTAGTACTCAAAACGACCATTCGGGTCGTTACAATATATATATATAGTATACTTTAAGTTTCATACGATGCTAAAATATTGGACAAAGTATACGAAACTGATATACTGTTTCCTCAAATCGGAAGTTAAATGAGCTATGAATACAATTACATCAATGATTGAGCCCGTGAAAGTATTTTATGTCATTATATCCAAATGGATATATCAATATATAGTCAAATTAAACACTTTAGATTGTAATGTAATACGATTGGTAGTCAAATGATAATAGTGAAAATGAAAATTATATCTTGTACTAGTCCATTTGTATCTTGTGCTTATGTGGTTGACTAGGCCATATTTACTAAACCATATGTCACATCAATGGCAAATTGATATGACATATGGTTGATAACAGCTCATTTGAGCTCAATGACTCAAATATGAATAAATCCGAGAATATTATATCACGATGCGTATGACCCTAGTATTATATAGTAATACTATCCGGTTATACCCATAATTAACCGGATGTCATACGAATTCAAGATCAATATAATGCACATAATGGAGACCACAATACCTTGAGCAGTTATTAGGACTAAACATAATAATTGTCAGTAAATGTGTATCATTTAGTAACTAATAACAAATATTTAGTAAATTAACAAATGATATTATATTTGTTAATATATAAAAATAGAACTCACATACTTATCCTATTTTTATTAACATAATAATTATGATGTTCATAATAAATTATAGTCGTATTTAGTATAAGTAAATATATCGGTTTACGTTATAGGTATTGTAACATATTATAATGTTTACATTAGTCCTATAATTGTAGTCATTAAATTAATACGTAATTATAGTTATGACTTATAATCTCTATATATATTTACTAATATACACTATCATTGGAATATTAATATTCCTTATACGTATTAATATAATAGATGATCATTAATTTAGGGTGATTAATCGTATTATCACTTAATTACTTATATGGTCAATCTATGAATATTACCTTGGGGTTATTACTTATCCTATGATTAAAAGTCCCATAATCACACACATAATAAGTGAGTATACTTATGTCAAGTATATATTTAAATACATTGATATACTTATATGCCATATAAGTGTATGAAAATCCTATATAGTTGCAGTATATAATACGTACAATGTCAATATAATTATGTTTTATATACTTAACCAAAACGAAATCAATATGACCTCGTTAATATTTGCTAAGTTTAGATATGCAAAATCATATCAACAGTGGACTTATATTGAATGGACTATTGGAAAAATATTAATATAACTTCATTAAACTAAATGAACCATTGATATCGTATTAATCTAGTAATTAGGGTCATATGTTTAGATTATATATCGATAACAAATTATAACTTCATTAAACTAAATGAACCATTGATATCGTATTAATCTAGTAATTAGGGTCATATGTTTAGATTATATATCGATAACAAATTATAACTTCATTATAAACAATATAATAATTATGAATCCATATGATAAGATTATAATTACTATGAGTATAGGATTGTGATAATTATTAAGGAACAATCAAACTGATATATTATATTCACTGAATAGTAATAAAATTATTTCATGGATACTTAATTTCTATTATTAATTTATTACATTATACACATATTATATAGGTGTATAATGTCGATATGGTATCTAAGATATTGTCATTAGTTAATTGTATCACAGAATAAATAGTATTATCACTTTATTATTATACTCATAGTAACTATAATACGATAATTATATTATCATATTTGTGTTATCAATTACTAATACGATTAATCGTATTAATTATGGACATATTATCACTAAAATTATATTATCAACAAATCAGACTATATCCCTAATTACGATCACATAAGTGTATGAAAATCCTATATAGTTGAACTAAACGAATCTCCCAATCTGTCATACAACAATCGTATTACATTATGTGGCATAATGTAATACACTGCCATATATGTCACACCTTCTTTTTGCACACTTACCCCGAAGAATAATGCATAAGGGAGTTTTTCCAATTTAAATGACAATATTCGAAATGAGATTATTTATTTATTTCAGAGTCACCACTTCGAATAAATTATGGTGTCCCAAGTGACCGATTTATTTAAATCCCATATCGAGGAAATTTTCGACTTTCCAAATGAAGTCTGCGAACCAGAAATTCTAAGTAAGGAATTCTATTGACCCGAGGGAAGGTGTTAGGCACCCCCGGATCCCGTGGTTCTAGCACGGTCGCTTAAATTATTGTAATGGCTAAATATCCGATTTTAAAACATGTTCAATACTATAATGCAATTTTAAATTATTTACCGCGTTTGGTTATTTTTTTAAGAAAAAATGAACATTCTTATTGAGGGGCCCCTCAATTTTATTTTCTATTTAGCAAGGCTCGTAACAATTTTTATTTAAAAAGATAATCCTAAAGTGACTACATTTGTTTTCTATTTAGTTTGTCTTTAAAAGAAAAGAAAAAGTCCTAATTAATTACATGCTTAAAAGGTTATTCTATATTAGTACAAAAGGTGTTCCCTCACAAGCCGACTAAATTACAAATTTATTCTTCAAAATATAGAACTAACTACATTTTGACAAAACTAATAAAACAGAAAATAACAACAAATATTAATCAACAACTTGCATTTCTATTTCATTTCAAAACTTCAACTTCCAATTCGATCTTATATCAACACATGATTTTTAGAATGTGTACCTGGTATTGAAAAGAAAGGGAAGATGGAAAATCAACATGGCGGTGAAAGTACATCAACAACAACAGTAACAACCAGCTGTTGCTGCAACACCTCAATGCAGAAAATCCCAGCAATATGGAGAAAAACCAGTAAAAATAGAGAAGAAAAATATATTCCAGAATTTCTCTTTGCTTTCTCTTTCTAGCTTTGAACTCTCTACAATTCTCAAAAGAAACTCTCAAAAATTAAATTTTGTCCGTGTATACATCTGTATCTAGAGTATATATCGAGTGTATATTGCTCTCTTTTTTTTCCTTATTTTTCTTCTCCTCCTATTTTTTCCTCTCTTTTTTCCTGTCACGACCCCAAATCCGATCATGATGGCGCCCAACAATCAAGCTAGGCCAGCCAGTCCAACAAATGTTTATCACCAATAATATCAGTCCCAAATGGACAACTCAAGAAGAATATATGAGTCATAGAAGCTCTAATAATAACAATACGAATAAAATACTGAGAAGTGCGAAAATAACTGACACTCCCAAAGATCTGGAGTCACAAGTCTAGAGCCTCTAGCAAAACCCAACAAAAGTAGAGAATACTGTATGGAAGTACTCAAGTCCGAATATAATATAACAACTGAAAAGAGAGGAGAAGCTAGGTTCTGCGAACGCCGGCAGCTACCTCAGCAACTCCATATGGCTGCGTGAAAGCTGGAGTGATCGTCTACTTCTTCTAAGTACCAGAATCTGCACACAAAGGTGCAGGGAGTAGGGGTGAGTACTAAGTACTCAGTGAGTAATAAATATATAAAAGCAAGCTGAAAGTAGGAAATCCACAAAATACCACAATATGAAGCTAAACTACAGTCCGAATCTCCTACGAACTAGCATCAACAATACAATACAGCTACCACAGAATAATTCAACAGATAATGATGCAATGCAATGCACATAACCGCTACGGCGTGTAGCCCGATCCATTTAACGTCGACGGCGCTCACTCGGGGTGTGTACAGACTCCGGAGGGGCTCCTACAGCCCAAGCACAAATACCGCTGCGGCGTGCAGCCTGATCCTCATATCATAATAACCGTTGCGGCGTGCAGCCCGATCCATCCTCAGTCCACAAATAATCAAATAAGTCACAAACAACTCAAATTACTTATTTCCAGATGTCAGCTCATAATTTATGAAAATACTTTAAGTTTTATTCAATTTTTGCAAAATCGGTGACTTAGCATATCAATACTGCGATTTCAATTTTCAGGACTGAGATCAGTGATTAAGCAAGTATAGCTATCACATATACACTATCCCCTAGGGATACTACAGGTCGGCACCAGGCCCCAAACAAGGCCTACAGCCCACAAATATGTCAAACACAGCATATTTCCATCACTAATAGCATATTTTCCATATCCGGGATGGACCAAGTCTCAATCCCCAGTCACAATCAGTCCCGCACCTGCCACGGGGTGCGAGCCACGCCCTACTAGCGTCACAATGTGCTAAGCCGGGGTTTCGAACCCTCAGGCTACCATATACACAAACTACTCACCTTTAGCCGGCCGTAGACTCGTCCGCGATGCCTTTTCCTTTGAAATTTGCTGCCTCGTGCGTAGAATCTAGTCAAACCACAATAATTATATCAAATATGGGTCAAAGAATCATAACCCATTTCAATTTGCATGAAATTCGCATAAATACACTAAGTTGGTAAAAACCCGACCCCGGGCCCACTGCTCGGAAAATTCCGAAATTAGTACCGACGCGATCCTCGTCTAGCCACGAGTCCGTGCATATAAAATTTATCGAAATCGGAGTTCAAATGGCCTTTCAAAAATCAAAATCCCGTTTTCAATACCTAGGCCACAATTCTTCACAATTTCTACCCAAATTCATGAAGATTGATGTTAATTCTACCATAAAATTATGTTTTGAGTCAAGAATCTTACCTCCGATGAATACCCGATGAAATCTCAGTGTTTTCCCATGCGTTTTTCTCTCTAGGGCTCAAAATTTGTGTTTTGGGTGTGAAACCCGCAACTACACTGGTTCTGCAATTTAATTTCACTGCCAGACCCCATTGCCTTACGCGATCGCGACTCGCCTCACGCGATCGCGATGCTCAAAATAGCGGCCTCATGCGATCGCGTCGCTATTCCTGCGATCGCGTATCACAAATTCCCTAGACCGCATTTCTCTCCTACGCGATCGCGTAGGTACTCATGCGATCGCGATGACTACCCGGGTTAACTCTACGCGATCGCGATTGTTGCTCCTGCGATTGCATTGGTCTAGCCCCCCTAACCCTACGCGATCGCGTCCCCCGCCCCGCGATCGCGGAGAGCAAATTCCTGCTGCATTTATGACAGCAACCAGCCTTCTCCTTTTTCCCAAAAATGATCCGTTTGGACCCCCGAATTCATCCCGAAGCCTCCGGGACCCCAACGAAAGCCACCAACATACTACAAAACATGATACAAACTTGTTCAAATCATAAAAACACCATCCTAAACATCAAAATCACCATTTACACACGGATTCAAGCCGAAGTTTCTTCAAAACTTCCGAAACTAACATTCAATCCAAAACCCGATCAAACGACGTCCGAATGACCTGAAAATTTGCAGACATATCCAAAATCACATAACGAAGCTATAGAAATTGGCGGAATTCCATTCCGACCCACGGATCAAAATCTCACCTACCATCCGGCTTTTGCCAAAATTCAACTTTCGCCAATTCAAGCCTACAACTACACCGGACCTCCGAATTCAATTCCGATTGTCCTAAGTCATAAATGATCCCCCGAAACTAGTCGAATCATCAGAATCCGATTCCGAGCACTCTAACTCGATAGTCAACTCTAGGTTGACTTTCCATATTCAAGCTTCCTTCAATCATGCTATTTGCTTCATTTTCAACCAGAATCACCCCTAACTCATCCGATATAGTCTAATACTGATAAGAAAACATAAGATATATAAATGCACGGTAACGGGGTGGTAATTCCCGTAACGACGGGCCGGGTCGTTACATTTCCACCTCCTTTTTTCATAAATCTTCTCTTCTATTTATAGGCAAGATTTTGGCTAAAAATCTGAAATTTTCTTTTTTGGGCCAAGGTGTTTTGGGTTGGGTAAGGGTGCTTAGGATTGTGCTTGTAACTTAATTTGCAAGATGGCCCAATTCTAATTTTTTCTATTTTGTTCTTCTCCATTATTCAACTTCCTAATTAATAAAGCATAAAATACTAAGATTAATTTATAAAAATCAAAATTATCTTAAAATACTAATTAACTCATAATAATAATTGTCACCTAAATTTAAATGGTAATTAAAATACAATCACACAATTTGGACATTAAAGGCTAAAATGCAAAAGATGCCTGTTTTTGTGATTTTCATTTTGTAATTAATTACTCCTAATTGTAGAATTAAATCCTAAATACAAATATATATATATATATATATATATATATATATATATATATATATATATATATATATATATATATATATATATATATATATATATATATATATATATATATATATATATATATATATATATATATATATATATATATATATATATATTATTTTAATTTAACAAATAAACATGCACAAAAAAAATGGAACTAAATTCACAACAATTGCAAACAAACTAAAAGATTATTTTATTTTGAATTTTTTGGGAGTAATCCTCATAGGGCAAAAATTACGTGCTTACAATATAAATGATTTATAATTGTCTACAATTGATATAAATTACTATAATTATTGTTAGTATAATAATTGTGTGTACCCTTGTTACATAATGACAATTTACTTAGTCTATACCCTTGTATTATTTTGTATATAAATATGACCTGAGTCTGTTAACATTATGAATAACATCGTTGATTCCTATACTATCTGACTTAACATAGGTATCAATTATACTGATACATTGGGTTTACTTAATCATATTTATAATTGGTTATTACTCCCAATCTGTTATGACTAGAATCGTATTAGTCAAATGGACTTATGCGGTTGTCGTAGGCCGATGCTTCCTAGTATATGAATGAAATCATATTCATTCACGGTCAACTACTAAATAACAACCACGACATATAAATGGAAGGTCCTATGACTACAATCGTATTAGTCCAATGGACTTATGTGACTACAACCTATTGCAATGACTATTAGTCCTAGTATACATTGAAAATCATGTATTGACTAATCAGATGATAAAATGAATAGCCTTATTAAATTTCACATAATACGATTGTAAGCCGAAGGCCGATGCGACAACCACATCTCATTGTATAAACGGAATAAACGATTATATCGTGTTTGGATTAAAACACGATATATACTAGTAATATTAATATATTACTAGTATATTAATATTACCAGTATATACTATAATATCATCTGAGATGTATTACTGTCTATTATTATCATAGACTATCATTAACGCATATACTAGATATTGATAGATTACTAAATACACGTTTATAAATGAATAGTCGTATAAATTAAACCCAATTACTAAGATACCGCCATGTCACGACTCCAAACCCGGTCATGATGGCGCCCAGCACACTACTAGGCCAGCCCGACCAATTAACAACACTCACGGAGCTATGAGCTCACTTTAACTATTTTGGGCATAAACAGAGATAAATCAACAGTAATAGAAATACTAAACACGGGGATCACGTCCCAAAACAATAACAACTCCCCAAAGACCGAGGGGTCAAGAGTCAAGAGCCTCTAAAGAGTATACAAGTGCAATAGTTTCTACATCAGTACTCAGTGCGGAAATAGATAACAATATGAAATAAAAAAAAGGTGGAAGGGGAGACAGGTCCTGCGGACGCGGCAACTACCTTGACTATCCCGAAAAGTATCTCTGAACAGCTACTGGATCAGGTCTGCTGAGACGTATCTGGATCTGTACACAAGGTGCAGGGAGTAAAGTGAGTACTTCCAAACTCAGTGGTAATGAACAGGGGTAAGACAGAGAAAGGTAAGAAACCACAATATAGCACTTTGTAAAGCTATAATCAAATATCCTATAACAGTATCAATATCAACAGTATCTATACCAGCAAGGACCAGCAAAACAATATAACCGCTATCAGATGTAGCTAAATGCAATGCAATGCATGAAATGTCCGCTACGGTGCGTAGCCCGATCCAATTTGGGTACCCGTGCTCACTATGGGGGTTCAGACTCCGGAGGGGCTCCTACAGCCCAAGCACAATATCATGAATACGTTGCGGCGCGCAGCCCGATCCACTACCAGTCAGCTAATATGCAAATGCAGCCTCACAGGCTCAAAAGTAGTTTTTGAAAACTCTTTTTATCATTTTTTAGTAGAAAACAGTATCTCAGTAGTCCCAGAGTTTGGAAAACTATTATAACAGTGATAGCGCAGGACTGGTAGTAAAACAACATGTCAATATCATAGAAACAATGATAACGATCCTCGCGGGATCCCAACAACTGGCTCACAGCCCAATACTGTACACAACCATCCAAGAAGGAGGTTCACCGGCTTAAGAATAGCCAATAACACAGTATAATTATCAACAGGTCGGACTAAGACATAGTCCCCAATCACAATCGACCCCGCACTCAATGGAGAGTGCGTGTCTCGCTTCTATACAGCGTCACAAAGTGGTATACCGGGGTTTCGAACCCGCTGGTCATCACCCACATCCATTACTCACCTCGACTCGGCTTGACGACTAATTCGTGATGCCCTTTCTACGAGAATCAACCTCCACAGGTATAGAATCTGATCAAATATAGTAGAAATACATCAAAATAGGCCAATGGGATGTTACCCAGTCAAAGAAATTCAAATTACACCAAAAACTACAAAGTTTTCAAAACCCGACTTTCGGTACGCTTCTCAAAAAATTATGAAAGTCACATATTCGAAATCCTTGTCTCAACACGAGTCCATGCATATAAATTTTACCAAAATCAGACTCCATTTGCCCATTCAAATCATTGATTTTCCATAATTTAGGCATATGGCTAAAATCCCCCATTAATCTTCCATTAACAGTGAAATACCAGAAGATTCCATGATAAAATAACATAATTAGGCCATAAAACTTACCTCCGATGAATACGCGATGAATTCCCAGCAATTTCCCGTGAGTTTCTCTCTCTAAGACTCAAAAATGGTGATTTTATGACTGAAAACCGCGACTGGACTGTTTCTGGAATTTAATTCACTGTCAGAAAAATTAACCCTACGCGTTCGCGTTACTGCTCACGCATTCGCGATGCACAATTCGATCTTCCTCTACGCGACCGCGACGCCTCCCACGCGTTCGCGATGAACAACTTTTCAACCGGCCAATATTTCTTCTACGCGAACGCGTAACCTGGGATGCGAACGCGATGCTTCACTTCTCCCACCTACGCGAACGCGACACCCTCGACGCCAACGCGATGCTCAATCCTACCTTGTCTACACGAACGCGGCTATTGCCACGCGAACACAAAGGCTTAAAGTCCTGCACAGAATCTGCAATTTTTCTACAGATTTTTCTAAGTTCCAAATGTCCGGATGAAGGTCCGAATTCACCCCGAGGCCCCCGGGACCCCAACGAAAATCACCAACATATTCCAAAACACGATACAAACTTGTTCCAATCATAAAAACACGCCCTTAAACACAGAAATCATCAAATTTATAGCGGATTCAAACCTAGGATTCAACTCAAACTTACGAAACTAACATTCAATCAAAAACCTGACCAAACGACGTCCGAATAACCTGAAAATTTGCAGACACATCCAAAATCACATAACAAAGCTACAGAAATTTTCGGAATTCCATTCCGACCCCCGGATCAAAATCTCACCTACCATTCGGATATCGCCAAAATTCAACCTTAGCCAATTCAAGCATATTTCTACACCGGACCTCCAAATTCAATTCTGATCGCTCCCCTAAGTCACAAATCATCTCCCGAAACTAACCAAATCATCAGAATCCGATTCCGAGCCCTTTAAGTAAATAGTCAACTCCATGTTGACTTTCCATATTCAAGCTTCCTTTCTAAAGGCTATTTGCCTCATTTTCAACCAGAATCACTCCTAACTCACCCGATAGACTCTAACACCGATATAAAAGCATGAAAAATATAAATACAAGGTAACGGGGTGGTAATTCTCGTGACGACGGGCCGGGTCGTCACATTCTCCCCCACTTAAGCAAACGCTCGTCCTCGAGCGGGTCAAGAAACATACCTGAAGACTCAAATAAGTGAGGATATCTGCTCCGCATCTCCCGCTCGATCTCCGAAGTGGCCTCCTCTACGGGTCAACCTCTCCACTAAACCTTAACTGATGCAATGTCCTTGGACCTCAATCTTCTCACCTGAAGACCCAATATAGCTATAGGCTCCACATCATATGTCAAGTCATCATCAAGCTGAATAGTGCTAAAGTCCAACACATGCGATAGGTCGCCAACATATTTTCGGAGCATAGATACGTGAAACACTGGATGAACTCCTAATAGACTGGGTGGCAAAGCAAGCATGTACGCCGCCTCTCCAATCCTTCTGAGGATCTCAAAAGGGCCAATGAATCTCGGACCGAGCTTTCCTTTCTTCCCTAATCTCATGACGCCTTTCATCGGCGAAACCTTCAGTAATACTTTCTCATCCACAGAATAAGACACATCTCGAACCTTCCGGTCCGCATAACTCTTCTGGCGCAACTGAGCTGTGCGAAGTCTCTCCTGAATCACCTTCACCCTATCCAAAGCATCCTGGACTAACTCTGTCCCCAATAACCTTGCCTCGCCGGACTCAAACCAACCAACTGGAGATCTACACCGTCTCCCATATAAAGCGTCATACGGCGCCATATGAATACTGGACTGGTAGCTGTTGTTATAGGTAAACTCTGCGAGAGGCAAGTAATCAGCCCATGAACCACCGAAGTCAATAACACAAGCTCTCAACATATCCTCCAAAATTTGAATAGTACGCTCGGACTGTCCGTCCGTCTGAGGATGGAATGCAGTACTCAACTCAACCTCGGAGCCCAACTCCCGCTGAAATGTCCTCTAGAACTGCTAAGTAAACTGTGTACCTCTGTCCGATATGATAGAAACCAGGACTCCATGCAATCTAACGATCTCCCGAATGAATATCTCGGCTAACCGCTCTGAGGAGTACGTAGTACACACAGGAATGAAGTGAGCTGACTTGGTCAGCCTATCCACAATCACCCAAACATAATTAAACTTCCTTGCTATCCGAGGGAGCCCAGTAACAAAGTCCATAGTGATCATTTCCCACTTCCACTCGGGAATATCAATACACTGAAACACACCACTGGGCCTCTGATACTCGTACTTAACCTGATGATAGTTGAGGCACCGTGCTACATGTCTAACAATGTCCATCATCATCTTTCTCCACCAATAATGTTGTTTCAAGTCTTGGTACATCTTCGCGGCTCCTGGATGGATAGAATACCGCGAGCTATGGGCCTCCTCCAATATCAACTCACGAAGGCCATCAACATTGGGCACACATATCCGACCCTGCATCCTCAATACACCGTCACTATCAATGGTGACATCTCTAGCATCATCATGCTGAACTCTGTCCTTAACGACAACCAAGTGGGGATCATCATACTGGCGCTCACGAATACGGTCATATATAGAAAATCGAGATACAACACAAGCCAACACCCTGTTGGGCTCTGAAATGTCTAACCTCACTTGCCGATTGGCTTGCGCCTGAACATCATAAGCAAATGATCTCTCCTCAGCTGGAATATATGCCAAGCTGCCCATACCGATCGCCTTCCGACTCAAAGCATCGTCCACCACATTGGCCTTCCCCGGATGATATAGAATAGTAATGTCATAATCCTTGAGCAACTCATGCCATCTCCGCTGTCTCAAATTAAGATCCTTCTGTTTGAACAAATGTTGGAGACTACGATGATCGGTATACACCTCAAAGGACACGCCGTACAAATAGTGCCTCCAAATCTTTAAGGCATGAACTATGGCAGCTAGCTCCAAATCATGAACAGGGTATTTCTTCTCATGTGGCTTCAACTGCCGAGAAGCATAAGCAATTACTCTACCCTCCTTCATCAATACACAACCTATCCCCACTCTCGATGCATCACCATATACAGTATATGAACCTGAAGCTGATGGCAACACTAACACTGGAGCCATGGTCAAAGCTGTCTTGAGCTTTTGAAAGCTCTCCTCGCACTCATCCGACCACACGAATGGTGCACCCTTCTAGGTCAACTTAGTCAAAGAAGAAGCAATGGATGAAAATCCCTGAACAAACCGGCGATAATATCCCGCCAAGCCAAGAAAGCTCCTGATCTCTGTAGCTGAGGATGATCTAGGCCAACTCTGCACCGCCTCTATCTTCTTCGGATCAACCTGAATACCATCACGAGGCACCACATGACCCAGAAATGCTACTGACTCGAGCCAAAACTCGCACTTGGAGAATTTATCATACAACTTCTCCTCCCTCAATCTCTGCAACACAATACTCAAATGCTGAGCATGCTCCTCCTGACTACGGGAGTAGACTAGAATGTCATCAATGAACACGATCACGAACGAATCAAAATACGGTCTGAACACGCTATTCATCAGATGCATGAATGCTGCTGGGGCGTTGGTCAGCCCAAAAGACATCACAAGGAACTCATAGTGGCCATATCTAGTCCTGAATGCAGTCTTCATAATATCAGAGTCCCTGATCTTCAGCTGATGATAGCCTGAACGAAGATGAATCTTAGAAAACACTCTCGCACCGTGTAACTGATCAAACAAATCATCAATGCGTGGTAGAGAGTACTTGTTCTTCACTGTTACCTTGTTCAATTGTCTATAATCAATACACATCTGCATGGAACCATATTTCTTCTTAACAAATAACACCGATGCACCCCACGGGGACACACTAGGGCGAATGAATCCCTTATCCAAAAGCTCCTGAAACTATTCTTTCAATTCCTTCAACTCAGCTGGTGCCATCCGATAAGGAGGAATAGAAATGGGCTGAGTGCTCGGCACCAAGTCAATGCCAAAATCAATATCCCTGTACGGCAGCATACCCGACAGGTCTAAGGGGAACTCATCTAGAAAGCCCCTCACAACAGGTATAGAATCAATGCTAGGAGACTCAGCTCCCACATCCCTCACAAATGCTAAATACGACAAACACCCTTTTTCAACCATTCTTTGAGCCTTGAAGAACGAAATGACATGGCTAGGGACGAAATCAGTCGAACCCCGCCACTCAATCCGAGAAATACCAGGAATAGCCAACGTAATTGTCTTAGCATGACAGTCCAATATAGCATGGTACGGAGACAACTAGTCCATACCCAATATCACATCAAAGTCCACCATCCCTAACAATAACAGATTCACTTGGTTCTCCAGACCTCCAATAGAAATAACACAGGATCTATAGACATGATCCACAATAATCGTATCATCCACGGGGGTGGATACATGAATAGGCAAATCAAGACTACCACAGGTCGCACCCAAGTGATGTGCAAAATAAGAAGACACGTACGAATATGTGGACCCTGGATTAAATAAAACAGAGGCATCTCTGTGACAGACAGAAATGATACCTGTAATCACTGCATCGGAGGCAACTGCATCACGCCTGTCAGGAAGAGCATAGAATCATGCCTGGCCTCTACTGGATCGCTCCTCACCTCTAGGGCGACTACGAAAAGACTAACCTCTACCTCTACTAGCCTGAGATGGTGCTGAAGAGGAGTGTTGATCCCTGTCCCTAGGAAGTCGAGGGCACTGTCTCCTCATGTGGCCAAACTCGCCACACTCAAAACAGCTACCTGGTGCTGGAGAAAGGGACTGAAGGGAACCCCTCGCTGCAGATGAACTCTAGGCTGAAGAAGTAGTAAGTGTTGCACTCTAAGCTGGGAGGGCACTAAGTAAAGACTGGCCCTGCTGGAATCCCTGTTGAACACGACCAGAAGAAGCTCCGCTCTGCTCAGGGCAGCCCGAATGAGAAGGTCTAGATGAGCGACCTCTGCCCTGCTGTAAATGCCCTCTAGATAGAGCACCGCTGAAGCTACCAGAACCACGAGGCCTCTTGGCCTCCCTCTCCTCCCGCTCCCGGCGACGATCCGCCTCAATAGAGCGTGCCATATCCACAACCTGCTCAAAAGATGATGATAAAACTCTCTCTCTGGTCATAAGAATGTGAATGGAGTAGTTGAGGCCATCAATGAACCTCCTAATCCTCTCCCTATCAGTCGGGATCATCCATGTGGCATGCCTAGCCAACTGTGTATATCTCAGCTCATACTAGGTCACTGACATGTCGCCCTATACCAACCACTCAAACTGGAGACGTAGCTCCTCACGACGGGACTGAGGTACATACTTCTCCAAAAGGAGAGTAGAAAATTGCTGCCAGGTAAGAGGTGCTGCTCCCGCAGGCCTACGCCTCTCAAACTCCTCCCACCAATCGAACGCTGGACCAGTAAACTGAAAAGTAGTGAATGAAACTCCGTTGGACTCAAGAATACCAGCTGTATGTAGCATCCTCTAGCACTTATCTAAGAAACCCTGGGCATCCTCGCCCTCAGTACCACTGAAATGGGGTGGCTGGAGTCTACCAAATCTCTCTAGACGATGCTGCTCGTCGTCGCGCATAACCTAAACCATATGCTCTGGAGCTGGTGCAGTTGGTGGAATAATTGGTGCAACCACCTGAGCGGGGACCGCCTCCAGCGTCTGAAGTCCCTCAACCACCTGCTCAGGTGTGCGAGCTGCAGGGGTCTGCCGACCACCCCCTATCTGGGATGTCGTTGCTGTAGCGGAGGCTGATACTACCTGAGCCAATCAGTAACACACTGATAATATCTGGGCCAGAGTCTCCTAAAGACCAGGAATAGCAATAGACACCGTCTAGGCCTGAACTGGGGCTACTGGGTCAAGCACTGGGGGCTGCCCCTGAATAGGTACAACGGGCGGGTCAGCTGGCACTATCTCAACTGCCCTACCTCTACCTCTATCACGACCGTGCCCACGACCTCTAGCAGGTGGCAATGGAGGTCCTCCACCTTGTCCTGAAGCTCGAGTTCTCACCATCTGCAAGAGAATAGAATATAGAAGTTTAGTTCTCAGAACACAAGATCGCACGACAAAGTTTAAGAAATGTGAAGTGTTTCCTAAAGGTTCGCAGCCTCCCGAGGATAAGTACATGTGTCCCCGTACTGATCCACAAGATTCAACTAACCGGATCAAGACTCATGAGGCCTAGTAAGCTAGGTTCTGATACCAACTTGTCATGACCCCAAACCCGGTCATGATGGCGCCTAGCACACTACTAGGCCAACCCGACCAATTAACAACACTCAGGGAGCTATGAGCTCACTTTAACCATTTTGGGCATAAACAGAGATAAATCAACAGTAATAGAAATACCAAACACGGGGATCACGTCCCAAAACAGTAACAACTCCCCAAAGACCGAGGGGTCAAGAGTCAAGAGCCTTTAAAGAGTATACAAGTGAAATAGTTTCTACATTAGTACTCAGTGCGGAAATAGATAACAGTACGAAATAAAAGGAAAGCTGGAAGGGGAGTCAGGTCCTGCGGACGCGGCAACTACCTTGACTATCCCGAAAAGTATCTTTGAACAGCTACTGGATTAGGTCTGCTGAGACGTACATGGATCTGCACACAAGGTGCAAGAAGTAAAGTGAGTACTTCTAGGCTCAGTGGTAATAAACAGGGGTAAGACAGCGAAAGGTAAGAAACCACAATATAGCTCTATGTAAAGCTATAATCAAATATCATGCAACAGTATCAATATCAACAGTAGTGAAACAACAATATCAACAAGTATAACAGCTAGCAGATGTAGCTAAATGCAATGCAATGCATGAAATAACCGCTACGGCGCGTAGCCCGATCCAATTTGGGTACCCGTGCTCACTGTGGGTGTTCAGACTCCGGAGGAGCTCTACAGCCCAAGCACAATATCATGAATACGCTGCGGCGCGCAGCCCGATCCACTACCAGTCAGCTAATATGCAAATGCAGCCTCACAGGCCCAAAAATAGTTTTTGAAAACTCTTTTTATCATTTTTCAGTAGAAAACAGTATCTCAGTAGTCCTAGAGTTTGGAAAACTATTATAACAGTGATAGCTCAGGACTGGTAGTAAAAAAACATGTCAATATCACAGAAACAATGATAACGATCCTCGCGGGATCCCAACAACTGGCTCACAGCCCAATAATGTACACAACCATCCAAGAAGGAGATTCACCAGCTCAAGAATAGCCAATAACACAGTATAATTATCAACAGGTCGGATTAAGCCATAGTCCCCAATCACAATCGACCCCGCACTCACAGGAGAGTACGTGTCTCCCCGCTATACATCATCACAAAGTGGTATACCGGGGTTTCGAACCCGCTGGTCATCACCCATATCCATTACTCACCTCGACTCGGCTCGACGACTAATCCGCGATGCCCTTGCCACGAGAATAAATCTCCACAGACGTAGAATCTGATCAAATGTAGTAGAAATACATCAAAATATGCCAATGGGATGTTACCTAGTCAAAGAAATTCAAATTACACCAAAAACTACACAGTTGCCAAAACCCGACTTTCGGTACGCTTCTCGAAAAATCATGAAAGTCACATATTTGAAATCCTCGTCTCAACACAAGTCCATGCATATAAAATTTACCAAAATCGGACTCCATTTGCCCTTTCAAATCATTGATTTTTCATAATTTAGGCCTAGGGCTAAAATCCCCCATTAATCTTCCATTAACAGTGAAATACTCGAAGATTCCATTATAAAATAACGTAATTAGGCCATAAAACTTATCTACGATGAATACCTGATGAATTCCCAACAATTTCCCATGAATTTCTCTCTTTAAGACTCAAAAATGGTGATTTTATGACTGAAAACCGCGACTAGACTGTTTCTGGAATTTAATTCACTGCCAGAGAAATTAACCCCACGCGTTCGCGTTATTGCTCACGCGTTCGCGATACACAATTCGATCTTCCTCTATGCGAAAGCGACGCCTCCCACGCGTTCGCGATGAACAAGTTTTCAATCGGCCAATTTTTCTTATACGCGAACGCGTAACCTGGGACGCGAACGCGATGCTTCACTTCTCCCACCTATGCGAACACGACACCCTCGACGCGAACGCGACGCTCAATCCTGCCTTGCCTACGCTAACGCGGCCAGTGCCATGCGAACGCGATGGCTTAAAGTCCTGCACAGAATCTGCAATTTTCTGCAGATTTTTCTAAGTTCCAAATGTCCGCATGAAGGTCCGAATTCACCCCGAGGCCCCCGGGACCCCAACGAAAACCACCAACATACTCCAATACACGATACAAACTTGTTCCAATTATAAAAAGCCCTTTAACGCAGAAATCATCGAATTATAGCGGATTCAAGCCTAGGATTCAACTCAAACTTCCGAAACTAACATTCAATCAAAAACCCAACCAAACGACGTCCGAATAACCTGAAAATTTACAGACATATCCAAAATCACATAACGAAGCTATAAAAATTGTTGGAATTCCATTCCTACTCCCGAATCGAAATCTCACCTACCGTTCGGATATCGCCAAAATTCAACATTAGCCAATTCAAGCCTATTTCTACACCGGACCTCCAAATTCAATTCTGATCGCTCCCCTAAGTCACAAATCACCTCCCGGAACTAACCAAATCATCAAAATCCGATTCTGAGCCCTCTAACTAAATAGTCAACTTCAGGTTGACTTTCTATATTCAAGCTTCCTTTCAAAAGGCTATTTGCCTCATTTTCAACCAGAATCACCCCTAACTCACCCGATAGACTCTAACACCGATATAAAAGCATGAAACATATAAATACAAGGTAACAGGGTGGTAATTCCAATGACGACGGGCCGGGTCATCACACGTCACGATTGTAGTAGGACCATTTGACTAATACGATTGTAGTCATAACAGATTGGGAGTAATGTAATACGATTGTAGTCATAGGACCTTCCGTTTATATATCATATTGGGAGTAATGTCATACGTTCATACTAGGACGCATTGGCCTACGACAACCACATAAGTCCATTTGACTAATACGATTGTAGTCATAACAGATTGGGAGTAATGTAATACGATTATAGTCATAGGACCTTCCGTTTATATATCGTATTGGGAGTAATGTCGTACGTTCATGCTAGGACTCATCGGCCTACGACAACCACATAAGTTGACTTATACGATTGTAGTCATAACAGATTGGAAGTAATGTAATACGATTGTCGTAGGCGGATGCGTCTTAGTATATGAATGAAATAATATTCACAGACGGTCAATTACTAAATAACAACCACAATATATAAACGGAAGTTCCTATGACTACAATCGTATTAGTCCAATGGACTTATATGGTTGTTGTAGGCCAATGCGTCCTAGTATATGAATGAAATCATATTCATAGACGGTCAGTTACTAAATAACAGCCACGATATATAAACGGGAGTTCCTATTAATACAATTGTCACGACCCTAGTTCACCAATCGTGAACATGTCATGACGGCACCTAGTCCCCACGACAAGGTAAGCCTAACACGTTGCGGAATATACCAGTTTATGAACATTAAATAAGAAATAACGGAAAAATAATATAAAAAGGAAATGTAATCCGTGCCGCTTGGCACATACACCCGTCAAACACACTGTATAAAACACCACCAAGACCCGGAATCCCACGGGCAACACAGACTAAAAGAGAGTATACAACTGTGGCTCTATGTGTAAAGAGTATCTAACAACAAAATGAAGGAAAACATCCACTAATACTATCAGAATAGAAGGAGTACCTCCGAATCTGCGGACGTAGCAGATAATACCTCGAGGTCTCCCAAAGTGCTGCTGAATCACCTAGTATGAGCCTATCCTGATGTACCTGGATCTGCCCAACAAAAGTGTGCAGAAAAGTAGCATGAGTACACCACGACGATACTCAGTAAGTGCCAAGCCTAACCTCGATGGAGTAGTGACGAGGAAGGTCAAGGGCCCTACTGAGAGAAAACAATTACAAAATGATAATAACAATAATAAGCAGTTTAAATGATCATAATTCCGAAATAACAACAATAAAATAATGATTGAAACCGTCTACAATTAAGCTAACAACAAGTAACAAACTCAATTAACAAGTCCAGGACCTGTGGGAATTGAACCCACCGTCCCATCAACAGTACCCGTGGGTCTCCGGGAATTGAACTCGCTGCCCATATCTCAATAAATCAGGATCTCCGGGAATCGAACCCGCAGTCCACATCTCAATAATATATCAATAGCTCGGGATCTCCGGGAATCGAACCCGCAGTCCATATCTCAATAACTCGGGATCTCCGGGAATCGAACCCGCAGTCCATATCTCAATAACTCGGGATCTCCGGGAATCGAACCCGCAGTCCACAAACAATATCACTCCGGGTCTCTGGGAATCGAACCCACAGCCCTACCAATAACTCAAGATCTCGGGAATCGAACCCGCAGTCCCTACCAATATCACTCCGGGTCTCTGGGAATCGAACCCACAGCCCTGGGTCTCCGGGAATTGAACCCGCAGTCCACTAACACATCAAATAAAGAAAACACAGAGAGAGAATATAATATGTTTAACTACAACTTCAACCTGAAACTAGTGCCAACAATTTATCAAGAAGTTCAAGTAAGTTAACTAGGCAATTAGACAGTTAAATCCTATCTAATCATGCTTTTCTAACTAACACCAGGTAAGAGTATCGATTTAATCAGCTAAGAGCACGAATATCACTAATCGGGCAATTCAAGTAAAGTGTGTGTTACAACAACCAGCGCATGTACAAGCTCGTCACCTCGCGTACAATGCACTTAAACTATCACATAATATCCTAGGGGTGAAAGTTCCCCCACACGAGGTTAGACAAGCCACTTACCTCGACTCCGGTACAAAACCGCTAAGAGACAATTCTCTTGCCACAAATGTCGGTCTCCACAGGTGTAGTATCTGATAAAAATCCAGAGAATCACATCAAAATAGGCCAATTGGGCATTACCCAATCAAATTAACTCAAAATACACCAAAACCCACAAGTTGCTAAAACCCGACATTCGGTACGCTTATCGAAAAATCACGAAAGTTATATATTCGGGTTCCTTATCTCAATACGAGTACGTGCATATAAAATTCATCGAAATCGGACTCCGTTTGCCCATTCAAATCAAAGATTTCCTAAATTTTAGGCTTAGGGCTCAAACCCATCTTTAATCTTCCATTTTCAGTGAAATAATCAAGGATTTCATGATAAACTAACGAACTAAGGTCAAGAGACTTACCCCCGATGATTTCCCGATGATATCCCAGCGTTTCCCCGTCAATTTCCTCTCTTGGAGCTCAAAAATGGCGTTTTTGCGAATGAGCCCCACGACTGGACTGTTCTGGACTTAAATCCACTGCCAGACATTTTTACTCTATATGATCGCATGAACACTGTTGTGATCGCATAGAACAAATTTTGACCCTCGCCAGACTACTCTATGCGATCGCATAGTCCTCAATGCAATCGCAATGATGACCAAAATATACCTATGCGATCGCATACCCTGCTTCGCGATCGCATAGAACAAAAGTTAGGCCTGGGACCACCTTCTCTATGCACTATGCGATCGCATAGGACTGTACGCGATCGCAGAGCACAACCTTCCAAAACCATGCGATCGCATATCCTTGCCCGCGATCGCATAGAACAAATACTTGGCCTCTTCAAAACCTTCTATGCGATCGCATCAGCCCATTACGATCGCATAGAGCATTCATCTGCAGCACATACCATCAGTTAACAGCATTTCCAAAATGCATGAATTAGCCCGATTGGACCCCCGGATTCATCCCGAGACCCCCGGGACCCCAACGAAACCACCAACCTACTCCAAAATATGATACGAACTTATTCCAATCATAAAAACACGTCTAGCAACATCAAAACCCATAATTCACATCGAATTCAAGCCTAAATTTCTTAAAACTTTCCGAATTACACATTCGATCTAAAACCCGACTAAACGACGTCCGAATGACCTGAATATTTGCGGACATATCCAAAATTCACATAACGAAGCTACAGAAATTGTCGAAATTCCATTCCGACCCCCGGATCAAAATCTCACCTATCGTTCGGATTCGCCAAAATTTCAAACTTCGGCATTTCAAGCCTAATTGAGCTACGGACCTCCAAAATACATTCCGAACGCGCTCCCAACCCCGAAATCACCTAACGAAGCTAATGGAACCATCGGATTTCCGTTCCGAGGTCGTCTTAACACTGTTCTGGCTACGGGCCATTTTCCAATTATAAAGCTTCTATTTAGGGACTAAGTGTCCCAAAACACTCCAAATTCCAGAACCGACCCTCCCGGCAAACTACAATAGCAGAAATGAACTTAGGGGAATAGTTAAATTGGGGATCGGGGTGTAATTTTCTAAAATGACCGGCCGAGTCGTTACATCTTCCCACACTTAAAAGATTCATTCGTCCTCGAACGAGCATAGAAAACATACCTGCAGTGGTGAACAGATGAGGCTACTGGTTGCGCATATACTGCTCGGTCTCCCAAGTCGCCTCCTCGACCGGCTGACCCCGCCACTCGACCTTTACTGAAGCGATGTTCTTTGACTTTAGCTTGCTGACTTGCCTGTCTAGAATGGCCACTGGCTCCTCAACATAAGACAGATCCTCGTCTAGCTGAACAGAAGTGAAATCCAACCCATACGACGGGTCACCATGGTATCTCCGAAGCATAGAGACATGAGATACGGGATGGACTCCGGCTAGGCTGGGAGGTAAGGCCAACTCATAAGCAACCTCCCCAACACGCCTCAAAATCTCAAAAGGCCAATAAATCTAGGACTCAGCTGAGCACATTAGCCTGATATAATCGGAAGATATTCCCTCTTGTTCAAACAATTAAGTCTTGGAGCCTAATTCCAACATCCGGAATTCTATGTCAGGCTTGTTTTCATCAAGAGATCACTCAATATTCCTCAAACGCCGTCCTCAAACATGACTGCATAACCTTGCCGGATTCTTACCTTGCAACACAAAATCCACAGGACCACGATAATATTTCATGATCAAATTAGCCAAAAATTCAACGAATCGGATGCTCCCATTGCACCTCATGATCTACATAGATCTCGTTATAACTTTTACAATACTGACACGACAGAAGAGATGTACTGATATCCATAACCAACTATTGAATCAACAATTCATTGAGTCTATACTCCTGACAAGATCCATTACCTCGTCCTAAACTAGAGAATGATCTTTTCCTCTATAATATACCTCATATAATCAGTTTGAACTGATCCCAAATCTCATAATCTCATCTCATCCAGTACGAACTGCTCAGGCGATAAGCCACCTCAGACATAATCAAAAGCCCCACAAGATGACACAATGTGCTAGTAATCCATTAATTCATACGTGATACAAAGGAAGGCGAACACTAGAGAGAACTATTCAACTCTCACACTAACCTGGACCTCCTCAGAAAAATAGGAAACAGAACAC
The DNA here is from genome assembly GCA_032618575.1 of Nicotiana noctiflora. Lineage (NCBI taxonomy): Eukaryota > Viridiplantae > Streptophyta > Magnoliopsida > Solanales > Solanaceae > Nicotiana > Nicotiana noctiflora. Next base: position 119,071 of record JASVEL010003248.1, read on the forward strand.
TTAAAAGCAATTATAGACACTGAAATAAACATCACACTGTTGCGGCCTGCAACCCGATCCAAACAGTATACCCATGGCGGCGTGCCACCCGATCCCAACAATATAACCATGGCGGCGTGCCACCCGATCCCAACAATATAACCATGGCGGCGTGCCACCCGATCCTAACAATATAACCATGGCGGCATGCCACCCGATCCCAACAATATAACCATGGCGGCGTGCCACCCGATCCAAATAATATAGACTCACACAAGGAGTCATATGTCGAGCTGAATAGCTTGTCACATCAAAATACTAAATATCGATCATAAGCACACTAAGGTGCATGATATCAGACTCAATGAAACATATAGCGCTATAGGCTGCAAACTCAAGAACAACTGAGGTGCGATATAAGATCCGAGTCTCGAGAGCCATCATGTTCATATAACATCACCGCTGAGCGGAACCTCAACACATATGAAACTTACCAAACCGTCTCACACTCATACGGTGCAATATATCTTTACATGAATTACTAACCGCGAAATAAGACCGTGACTATCCCTCCATAAAGGGAACATTGCTGGAAGAAACATAACCGGCCTGACGCAAGGCTCACTTCCATATTTAAATCTATCCACTGACCTTAAGTCTATCCTGGTCGTGCCAAGCTAAGTCAATAATATTTCACAAGTCTATAACCCAATAAGCAGAGTGCCCTCCAGGCATAAATTCTTAAATGAATGATATCACCAAAATCCTCATACTTGGTTTAAATCTCTAACCAATCAAGTGACTACAAGTCACACCTATACAATCTTCTTGTGCGTCAAGCTCCCACCATCTTCTGAATAATTAAATGGGCCTGCACATTCAAGCCACCGGCTGCACTAACACTGAAAAGCGATCAGGAGTCCCTAACCGGGATGCAAAGCCTTTCTCACAGAACACTGATATCAAATGATACTGATGTTAATATCCATCTTACTCAAAACACTGAAACTCCTTTCCTGCTCATCCGGGCTCTTTATATCACATTCACTGACCAAAATGTGACCTTGGTCCTTACTTGAAATTTCATACTACTCACTGCACCTCACGTGCCGATATACGATAGACACAATTTCCATCATAGCTCTAGAACTGACGATAGGCTAATACTTCATCACATAAGACTTTCCATTTAGCTCACTGTAGGAGAACTATAACAACATACGGCGAATTCTCATAACCATCGAATATGCCAATCTCTAAGTAGTGGTCCAAGCCACCATAACCCTTCCCGAGATCTGCCTACTCATAACAAGCCCTTAACAGAAGAATACTTCAGAATAACATCAATCACTGCGACCGACAAGTCTCAAATGCACCGCCACAAATCACATGCATAATTCGATCACGTTGCATGAACCGATCATTGACACCAATACGCCAACTCAACTATGGCTGATCAATCTACTTCCTTCCAGGTTATCCTTGATAGCCTTAGAAATGTTAATATCTTCCTTCAATACCTAACTTATTACATCCGCACTTACCCCGTGACCTTAAATCATGAGGCAATGCTATCTCAAGAACGACGACCATTTCATGTTTCCCAAATACTACACCACAAGTCAAAACATCATAGATCGTTTTGTGCATTTCTTTTAAGTTGCTTCAAAAGCTTGAGCCTCAACTGTACTTATAGACTCAGAATAATCAGGCACCACATTTTACCTCTTGAATTCACTAGGACCGCTATTGAGAGCCATCCGGCCCTGACTTGCCCCAGTACGCAACCAACTATACTTAATTTTATAACATATGAATACCCTCTCGATAAAACCCCCCAGCGGAACCATTTCTCGCGAAGCCTGCACTTATACGAGGCATAAATCATGAATCTTTCCTCAAGTTTGAACACGAGCCATTAAGGCCAACCATAACATGCATTCAACAATTCATATACTCAAATTACCACTCATGGCCCTTTTTCCGTGCTGCAATAACACAATAATACACTAGTATCCAGGATTCACACAGGTAATTAACCATGCGACCCAATCTTAAGCGGTGGGACTCTCCCGCTTAGCCCAAATCCACTATTACACGACTCTCGAACACATTAGAACCATTCTCTCAAGTCATTAACTATTATTCAACTGCAACTCGCTTGATCCAACGAATATAACCACCTATGCTCTATTAGCACTCTAACACCATAGGGTATGACCTCATCCCAATACATCCAACATCTTCTCGCTCCATGTACCGAACATTCTCTACCAACGACATCTTAAGACATACTATGATTCTCACACGCCTACGAAGCACCATGTAGCCTTTGTCGAATATTTCCCTACTAATAATAAAATGTAGAGTTTATTAGGGACACAGGAACATCCCAAGTCCCAACATCATACCATACGAGCCTCAACTCTTGCCCATCCGCAAGTTTTCAAGAACTTTTGAATAGCACCTAAATACATCACATGCCAAACCTGATATGACACATGACCCATAATTAGATCGTTGAGAGTGAAATCATTTCACTTGACACGAAGCCTTAAGATATATCTTGCTAATCCATGATACTAGCCTTTAACATTCGTACGTCTTCATCATAAGACAAGCCAAAGACATTCGTTTGGTACATGTCCTTCTTAAGACAGTTAAACTCATTTCCCCCCAGTATCTCTGCTGGCTGAATCCTTCGCTAAATAGATATCTCATATGAACCATATAGTCTTTATTACTACTAACTATCTTTAGATCTACATCCACCTTGTGATTCTACCATTACTTTGATGATTAGGCAGTTAAGTAAACCTTCTCAAGACCGTACTTATCAACCGAATGTCAGAACCTAATGTACCCCCATGTGCACAATTGAAGATCTCTCAATTCTCTTGCATTATCGATATGGATGACACACGGTAACAATAGTTGAGTAAATTCTTGACTCCCTTGAAATCCCTCAGCAGCATCACGAACCGTCAGCGCATACTTGATACCTAGTGCGCAATTTCAATACACGAGTTGATGCAAAAGAACATATGACATAGGCTCCAACTGAATAAATAGCGCACGATAAGGAATTCAAAGAATTGAAGAGTTCACTAAACAGTTACATAGCCCCTCGTAGATAAATACAGACGTCTCCGTATCGATCAGCGAGAATCTAAGTAACCGGTCTGTGTCCCGTGACTCCTACGAGCCTAGAGCTCTGATACCAACTTGTCATGACCCTAGTTCACCAATCGTGAACATGTCATGACGGCACCCAGTCCCCACGACTAGGTAAGACTAACACGTTGCAAAATATACCAGTTTATGAACATTAAATAAGAAATAGCAGAAAAATAATATAAAAAGGAAATGCAATCCGTGCCGCTTGGCACATACACCCGTCAAATAGACTGTATACACCACCACCAAGACCCGGAATCCCATGGGCAACACAGACTAAAAGAGAGTATACAACTGTGGCTCTATGTGTAAAGAGTATCTAACAACGAGATGAAGGAAAACATCTACTAATACTATCAGAATAGAAGGAGGGCCTCCGGATCCGCGGACGTAGCAGATCATACCTCGAGGTCTCCAAATGAATTGCTGAATCACCTAGTATGAGCCTGTCCTGATGTACCTAGATTTGCATAACAAAAGTGTGCAGAAGAGTAGCATGAGTACACCACGGCGGTACTCAGTAAGTTCCAAGCCTAACCTCGATGGAGTAGTGACGTGGAAGGTCAGGGCCCTACTGAGAGAAAAGAATTACAAAATGATAATAACAATAATAAGGAGCTTAAATGATAATAATTCCGAAATAACAACAATAAAATGATTACTGCAACCGTCTACAATTAAGCTAACAACAAGTAACAAACTCAATTAACACGTCCAGGACCTGTTGGAATTGAACCCACAGTCCTATCGACAGTACCCCTGGGTCTCCGGGAATCGAACCCGCAGCCCATATCTCAATAAATCAGGATCTCCAGGAATCAAACCCGCAGTCCACATCTCAATAATATATCAATAGCCCGGGATCTAGTGCCAACAATTTATCAAGAAGTTCAAGTAAGTTAACTAGGCAATTAGAAAGTTAAATCCTATCTAATCATGCTTTTCTAACTAACACCGGGTAAGAGTATCGATTTAATCAGCTAAGAGCAGGAATATCACTAATCGGGCGATTCAAGTAAAGTGTGTGTTACAACAACCAGCGCATGTACACGCCCGTCACCTTGCGTACAAGGCATTTAAACTATCACATAATATCCTAGGGGTGAAAGTTCCCCCACACGAGGTTAGACAAGCCACTTACCTCGACTTCGGTACAAAACCGCTAAGAGACAATTCTCTTGCCGTGAATGTCGGTCTCCACAGGTGTAGTATCTGTTAAAAATCAAGATAATCACATCAAAATAGGCCAACTGGGCATTACCCAATCAAAACAACTCAAAATACACCAAAACCCACAAGTTGCCAAAACCCGACTTTCGGTATGCTTATCGAAAAATCACGAAAAATATACATTCGGGTTCCTTATCTCAATACGAGTCCGTGCATATAAAATTCATCGAAATCGGACTCCGTTTGCCCATTCAAATCAAAGATTTCCTAAATTTTAGGCTTAGGGTTCAAACCCATCTTTAATCTTCCATTTTCAGTGAAATAATCAAGGATTTCATGATAAACTAACGAATTAAGGTCAAGAGACTTACCCCCAATGATTTCCCGATAATATCCCAGCGTTTCCCCGTCAATTTCTTCTCTTGGAGCTCAAAAATGGCGTTTTTGCGAATGAGCCCCGCGACGGGACTGTGCTGGACTTAAATCCACTGCCAGACATTTTTTACTCTATGCGATCGCATGAACACTGTTGGGATCGCATAAAACAAATTTTGACCCTCGCCACACTACTCTATGCGATCGCATAGTCCTCAATGCGATCGCAATGCTCACCAAAATATACCTATGCAATCGCATACCCTGCTCCGCGATCGCATAGAACAAAAGCTGGGCCTAGGACGCCCTTCTCTATACACTATGCGATCGCATAGGACTGTACGCGATCGCAGAGCACAACTTTCCAAAACTATGCGATCGCATATCCTTGCCCGCGATCGCATAGAACAAATACTTGGCCTCTTCAAAACCTTCTATGCGATCGCATCAGCCCATTGCGATCGCATAGAGCATTCATCTGCAGCACATACTAGCAGTTAACAGCATTTCCAAAATGAATGAATTAGCCCGATTGGACCCCCGGATTCATCCTGTGACCCCCGAAACCCCAACGAAACCACCAACCTACTCCAAAACATGATACAAACTTATTCCAATCATAAAAACACGTCTAACAACATCAAAACCCATAATTCACATCGAATTTAAGCCTAAATTTCTTAAAACTTTCCGAATTACATATTCGATCTAAAACCCGACCAAACGACGTCCGAATGACCTGAAAATTTGCGGACATATCCAAAATCACATAACGAAGCTACAGAAATTGTTGGAATTCCATTCCGACCCCCGGATCAAAATCTCACCTATCGTTCGGATTCGCAAAAATTTCAAACTTCGGCATTTCAAGCCTAATTGAGCTACGGACCTCCAAAATACATTGCGAACGCGCTCCCAACCCCGAAATCACCTAACGGAGCTAATGGAACCATCGGATTTCCGTTCCGAGGTTGTCTTAACACTATTCCAGCTACGGGCCATTTTCCATTATAAAGCTTCTATTTAGGGACTAAGTGTCCCAAAACACTCTGAATTCCAGAACTGACCCTCCCGGCAAACCACAATAGCAGAAATGAACTTAAGGGAACAGTTAAATTGGGGATCGGGGTGTAATTTTGTAAAACAACTGGCTGGGTCGTTACAACAATCGTATTAGTCAAATGGACTTATGTGATTGTCGTAACCACAAAAGTCCAAAGTTAGTCCATTTACATTACTCCCATATTAAACAAACTAACTTTGCTGGACTTATAACAATGACCGTTATATATTAATCCATTGGACTTACCAATAGTCCTAGTATAACATATTGGTTTGGGACTTATTTCTTCGGACAAATGATTCTTCCGAGGTCCACCATATGACTGTTATTTAGTAATTGACCGTAGGATTAAAATGTATCAATGGCTCAGATTCTCCAACCCTTAATATAACAATTTTTGCATCAGGGGTTATTTAAAGGTGGATATGTTGTTATATCGGTAAATGCTTTAGTACATAGTAACCCATTAGCTCTCATTTAGGTACGTATCTACACAAGTAGATACGTACTAATCACTTATGTTAAATCTATGATATTAACATGGACCCAGTCCAGTAATTTTTAAACAACAGTAATTTACTTAATTGACAAATATCTTAAGTGACTAATGTGGAGGGATTGCTATTATAATATTAATATCATGTTTTTACTCCCAATGGCGATATTTTCCCATATAATATTCATTATCATAGATTATTATTGGCGGTTTATACAACCTGGGGACAACCTGAATTATAGGTGCCTCTTCAACAATGTTTTCCCCCACAATCCAAATGGACACATGTATATGAATGATTGGTTTAGATTACATGGGCCTAGGACATAGTAAATTGTAGTCTCTAAGTGTGTTGCCCCAATAGGCCTAACTCGTTTGAGCAATTGGCAGGCGGCATTGCAATATTGTTCTTGGTTTGCAAATTCACCAGCAATGCTACTTCATTTACCCTTTTATTATTAAAGTCTAAACTAACAATCTAAAATTTTCTATTTTTTTTGCCTCAAATGGTCAGTTAATTCACGAATATGAATTTAAATCTCGAATTCAAGTCTGAATTCAAACAAAAGGATAAAACCCTTTAGCTTGAATCAGCTACCTAACTCAAGTCCCAATTTTATATCCACAAATTAATTCCTTATATATATGCTTAATACAATTCTTATTGATTTTCTGATTTAAAGGGAAGCCTTAAAGTCTTGACTCAGGTGTACTAATTCCCAGCAGACTAGGCTATAAGTGTAAAACATGATGTATGAGTAATGGATCAAAGAAAAAGAAACGAAAAGGCATTTTTAGAATTGGACCATTTGTTAATCGAAAAAGGGCCAAATTTACCCCTGTACTTTCAAATATTGTTTACTTGTATCCTTCGTTATACTATTAGGCCATTTATACCCCTACCGTTATACTTTGTAGTATTTTTGCCCTTAATTTGGATGGAGTGCCACGTGGTAGCTCCTGATTAAACCGTCCCATTTAATTATAAACCCGATCCGCTACCCATTGAAACCCCTAACCCGACCCACCTTAAAACCCAACCCACCTATAATCTACCGAAACATATCCCAATTCCAATTAAAAACAAATACTCTCCTCGTTAAAAAAAACCTAAATGTCATCTGCTTCATAGTTCTGCTGGACAACCAAGGTACACATTTTCTTTGATGAAATCTTTGTTAAAGTTCAGTTAGAAGGTAAATATCTTTCTAAAATTATTTAATGTTTATTTTTAGGGTTTACAACTAAGTCATCCATGAATTTCTGAAACGTTTTTTTGGTTTAAGGTTTTAGGTATTGGTTCAAATCGACAATATATATATGTATATGTATATATTTAGGGTGTTATTGTTTAGGTTTAGTATTAAATTTTGTTTGCATGTGTATTTCTAAGTGCTGGTCCCTTTTGATTTTTTTGGGTTTTGGATAATTTTGGGGTTCAGAAACTTGGGGATGTTAAATTTTATAGATTTATGGTTTAGTTTATTAGGGCATCTTGTATTTTATTTTACATCTGTCATTTGTGTTTTTCCTCTATAAAAGTGCTGTCCCTTTTCTGTTTTTAATTAACACTGTTTTTAATTATTTTATTCTTCACAAAAGATACTGATTTTTTGTTTTTTAAGTAGGACAATGTGGTCCCTTTTCATGTTTTAAATTCTATTGTCCCTTTAGGAGAGAGTAGTTGTATTTTTTATTATTTACTACAACTTAAAAATTATTTTGATAAGTGGTCCTCTCAAATGTTTACACGGTATAAAATGGTTAAAGTTGACTTACTCTTCAATCATGGTGGTGATGGGATAAGGGAACCACATCTACTATACTCTAAGAAATTGGTTCACACTTGTCCGGGGTATGATTCTGATCTTTTATCTTTTATTGACTTAGTGAATGAGTACACAACAGAGTTAGGATTTGTAGGTATTCAGCAGCTTATTGTAACTGCTCCTTCTGGAAAATACTATAAAATAGAGGGGGATGATGGGATTAGGAAGTTATTATCTTTTGCTTCTGAAGAGTTACGTATCATAAACATATATGCAGTAGAAGAATGTGAGCCTTCTGTAAAAGTTCCCAATATTGTCCAACATGATGAATCTTTTTTTGCTGTAGTTAATGAGGTTGGTACTGATTGTAGTGAGAGTGACTGTGAAGCTGGTTCTGATTGTCTAGAATATGACTCTAAAGAGTAGGACAAAATTGCTACTCAAAAGAAAAGAAAGATTACAGTAGGTCTAGAAGATTACAAAGAATTATTTAAGGGTATGTCCTTCAAGGACATATCAGAAGCAATGAAGTGCATTAAACTTTATTCCAGCTGGGACCAAGCAAATTAGCTTCAGAGGTGACCATACAGGAGCTAGTGTTCCAACAAATCTTCCATATACACCAGACAACTTAATGTGGAAGGGCAAAGCTGCTATGACTACAAATCAATTGGAAGTTGAACGTCAAAAAAGAATTGGAAAGTTGAAGCCAAAGAAGGGAGATTTTCAGTAGTTTGTTGTTGTTGTATTACTGTTTAAGACTGTTTATTTTGTAACTACTGCCTATGACAGTACTCTTTTGGTTAATTTGCACTAGTTTGCGTTTTGGTTGGTTAATTTGGTGATGTAATTACTGCATATGATAGTACTCTTTTGGACTAGCAATTTTTGGACTTCTTATGTTAATAGGTTTGGTTAATATGATAGTACTCTTTGGTTATTAATAGTCAGCTTCTTATTTTCTGGTATACATTGCTTCTTCTTAATATGACATTACTCTTATGTTAATAGCTTTTTATTTTTTGTTATTAATAGTCAGCTTCCTAATGGTCTTCAGCTGATCACCTATCTTATGCATGAAACCTGTCTGCTGGCTGTGGTTACCATGACTTCCATGCATAACCGTGGAGCCATGGCCTGCTGATTGTTGAGTTTTGGAGCCATGGGAGGCATATTGCTGACCGTGATTCTCGTGGTGGAACATTTTGCCTATCATTTCTTTCATTTTGTCAGTAAAAGAGTGGTGCTCATTGTTTGCTTTGTGGCAAGTAACAGTGGTGGTTTTTTGGCAGAGTGTTTGTTGCGCAACTGGCTTTTGGCACTGAAGTGATGCCATTGTATGTGGCTGAAACTGAACAGAGAGTGACTTTTGTATTCGTGTTCTAGTTTCTTCTGTCTCGCTCACTTGACATAGTGAGTCATTCGACATCTCTTTTGGACTAGCAGTTTTTGGACTGCTTATGTTAATAGGTTTGGTTAATATGACAGTACTCTTTTGATTATTAATAGTCAGCTTCTTATTTTCCGGTATACACAGTGTCACGATCCCAAATCCGGTCGTGATGGCGTCCAGCACACTGCTAGGCCAGCCCGACCAATCAACAACAATTTACGGAGCTATGAGCTCGCATTATCCCATTTAAGCATAACAAGTTATAAGACAATAGTGATAGATATATCAAAACAGGGAACCAAGCCCAAAAACATACCAACTCCCATAGACCGAAGGGTCAAGAGTCATGAGCCTCTAAAGACATAAGTGTAATATGGTTTACATCAAAACTCAATGCGGAAAGAAATGACAACATGAAATGAAAAGACAGCTAGAAGGGGAGTCAGGTCCTGCGGACGCTGCAGCTACCTCGACTATCCCGCACAATGCCTCTGAACGGCTACCGGATCAGGTCTGCTGAGAGGTACCTGGATCTGCACTCAAGGTGCAGGGAGTAAAATGAGTACTGCCAGACTCAGTGGTTATAAACAGGGGTAAGACAGCGTAGATAAGAAATCCACAATAAAACACGATGTGAAGCTGTAATCAATACCCTGTAACAGTTCGATATCATCAGAAATATACCAACAAGTAATCAACAACAAGTATATAACAGCTAGCAGGTATAGCTAAAATGCAATGCAATGCATGAAATGACCGCTACGGCGCGCAGCCCGATCCAATTTGGGTACCCGTGCCCACTGTGGGGGTTCAGACTCCGGAGGGGCTCCTACAGGCCAAGTAGAATATCATGAATATACGCTGCGGCGCGCAGCCCGAGCCATTTCTAGTCAGCTAATATGCAAATACAGCCTCACAGGCTCAAAAGTAGTTTTGAAAACTCCTTTATCATTTTTTTAGTTGAAAAACAATAAATCAAAGTTCCAGAGATTGGAAAATCATAATAACAGTTATAGCTTCAGACTGGTAGTAAAACTAGCATGTCAATATCACAGCACAATGCTAACGATCCTCGTAGGATCCCAATAACTGGCTCATAGCCCATAAGTATACTCAACCATCCAAGAAGGAGGTTCAACGGCTCGAGAATAGTCAATATCATATCACAGTATCAACATGTCGGACTAAGCCATAGTCCTCAAATCATAATCGACCCCGCACTCCCAAGAGAGTACGTGTCTCGCCGCTATACAGCGTCACAAAGTGGTATACCGGGGTTTCGAACCCGCTGGTCATCACCCACATCTATTACTCACCTCAATACAGCTCGACGACTAGTCCGCGATGCCCTTGCCACGAGAATCAAAACCCGACTTTTAGTACACTTCTTGAAAAATTACGAAAGTCATATATTCGGAACCCTCATCTCAATACGAGTCTAGGCATATAAAATTTATCAAATTCGGACTCCATTTGCCCACTAAAAACCTTGGTTTTCTAAAGTTCAAACCTGGGGCTAAATCCTCCATAAATTACCCCAAATTCCTCCATTTTCATAATATAATTGCATAATATTATCAATACTAATCATAATATGAGTCCATAGTTGATTACCTGATGATTTCCCTTGAGTTTCTCCTCAAAATCCCCTAAATCGCCCCTTAAGCCGAGACCCAAATGTGTGAAATGTTTCTGAAATTTTTTAACTTCTGATACAATTAATTCTCTGCGATTTTCGTTTCTGCAGACCATTTCCGCCTATGCGTAACCGCTTTTGCGACCAAATGGTCGCTTCTGCGAACCCAGGCCTATTTGGCCATTTCCGTACCTGCGATCCACGGACCACTCCTGCGCGTCCACTTCTGCGGAACTTTTCGCTTCCGTGCCTCAGAGTCCGCTTCTGCGGACTCGCTTAAGCGTCCAACCTTCCGCTTTTGCGGATCCTTCACCCCTCAACCCTGGACCGCTTCTGCGACACACCTTCCGCTCCCGCGATATCGCCCTTGCGGACCAAGCTCCGCTTCAGCGATCACCAGCGCTTCAGCGCTCCACCATCCGCTCCTGCGGACTCGCTCCAGCGCTCCCATTTCCGCAGGAGCGAAAACAACAGAGCAGAACACAAAACCTGCAATTTTCTATGTTTTTCTCCCGTTTAACCATCCGAAAACATCCCGAGGCCCCCGGGACCTCATCCAAACACACCAACACATCCTAATACCTTATTCGAACTTGTTCCAATCCTCAAAACACGTCTAATAACAAAAAAACCCATAATTCACATCGAATTCACGCCTAAATTCCTTAAAACTTTCTGAATTACTCATTCAATCAAAAACCCGACCAAACGACGTCCGAATGACCTGAAAATTTGCGGACATATCCAAAGTCACATGACGAAGCTACTGAAATTGTTGGAATTCCATTCTGACCCCCGGATCAAAATCTCACCTACCGTTCGGATTTCGCCAAAGTTCAACCTTAGCCAATTCAAGCCTATTTCTATACCGGACCTCCAAATTCAATTCCGATCGCTCCCCTAAGTCAAAAATCACCTCCCGGAAGTAACCAAATCATCATAATCCGATTCCAAGCCCTCTAACTAAATAGTCAACTCCAGGTTGACTTTCCATATTCAAACTTCCTCCAAAAAGGCTATATGCCTCATTTCCAATTCAATGCACTCCTAACTCACCTGATAGGCTCTAACACTGATATAAAAGCATAAAATATGTAATTACAATATAACGGGGTGGAAATTCCCGTGACGACGGGCCGGGTCGTCACATTCTCCCCCTCTTAAGCAAACGCTCGTCCTCGAGCAGATTAAGAAACCTACCTGAAGACTCAAATAAGTGAGGATATTTGCTCCGCATCCCGCTCGATCTCCCAAGTGGCCTCCTCCACGGGCCAACCTCTCCACTAAACCTTAACTGATCCAATCTCCTTGGACCTCAATTTTCTCACCTGACGACCCAAAATAGCAATAGGCTCCACATCATAGGTCAAGTCATCATCAAGCTGAATAGTGCTAAAGTCCAACACATGCGATGGGTCGCCAACATATTTCCGGAGCATGGATACGTGGAACACTGGATGAACTCCCGATAGACTGGGTGGCAAAGCAAGTATATAGGCCATCTCTCCAATCCTCTCGAGGATCTCAAAAGGGCCAATAAATCTCGGACTGAGCTTCCCTTTCTTCCCAAATGTCATGACACCCTTCATCGGCGAAACCTTCAGTAAGACTTTTTCACCCACAGAATAAGACACGTCTCGAACCTTCCGGTCCGCATAACTCTTCTGGCACGACTGAGCTGTACGAAGTCTCTCCTGAATAACCTTCACCCTATCCAAAGCATCATGGACTAACTTTGTCCCCAATAATCTTGCCTCACCAGGCTCAAACCAACCAACTGGAGATCTACACCGTCTCCCATATAAAGCCTCATACGGCGCCATCTGAATGCTGGATTGATAATTGTTATTATATGCAAACTCTGCGAGAGGCAGGTAATCAGCCCACGAACCACCAAAGTCAATAACACAAGCTCTACACATATATTCCAAGATCTGAATAGTACGCTCGGACTGTCCGTCCGTCTGAGGATGAAATGCAGTACTCAACTCAACTTGGGAGCCCAACTCCCGCTGAAATGTCCTCCAGAACTGTGAAGTGAAATTGAGTACCTCTGTCTAATATGATAGAAATTGGGACTCCATGCAATCTAACGATCTCCCGAATGAATATCTCGGCTAATCGCTCCGAGGAGTACGTAGTACACACATGAATTAAGTGAGTTGACTTGGTCAGCCTATCCACAATCACCCAAACTGAATCAAACTTCCTCGCTGTCCGAGGGAGTCCAGTAACAAAGTCCATCGTGATCCTTTCCCACTTCCACTCGGGAATATCAATACGCCGGAATACGCCACCGGGCCTCTGATGCTCGTACTTAACCTGCTGACAATTGAGGCACCGTGCTACATGTCTGACAATGTCCATTTTCATCTTTCTCCACCAATAGTGTTGTTTCAAGTCTTGATACATCTTCGCGGCTCCTAGATGGATAGAATACCGCGAGCTATGGGCCTCCTCCAAAATCAACTCACGAAGGCCATCAATATTGGGCACACATATCCGCCCCTGCATCCTCAATACGCCGTCACTATCAATGGTGATATCCCTAGCATCATCATGTTGAACTCCCTCCCTAAGGACAACCAAATGTGGATCATCATACTGGCGCTCATGAATACGATCATATAGAGATGACCGAGATACAACACAAGCCAATACCCTGCTGGGCTCCGAAATATCCTAACCTCACTAGCCGATTGGCTAGCACCTGAACATCATAAGCAAATGGCCTCTCCTCAGCTGGAATATATGCCAAGCTCCCCATACTGACTGCCTTCCGGCTCAAAGCATCGGCCACCACATTGGCCTTTCCCGGATGATATAAAATAGAAATGTCATAATCCTTAAGCAACTCAAGCCATCTCCGTTGTCTCAAATTAAGATCTTTCTGTTTGAATAAGTGCTGGAGACTACGATGGTCGGTATACACCTCACAAGACACGCCGTACAAATAGTGCCTCCAAATCTTCAAGGCATGAACAATGGCGGCTAGCTCCAAGTCATGAACAGGATAGTTCTTCTCATGTGGCTTCAACTGCCGAGAAGCATAAGCAATCACCTTACCTTCCTGCATCAACACACAACCTATCCGCACTCTCGAGGCATCACAATATATGTTATATGGACCTGAAGATGATGGTAAGGCTAACACTGGAGCTATGGTCAAAGTTGTCTTGAGCTTTCGAAAGCTCTCCTCGCACTCATCCGACCACATGAATGGTGCACCCTTCTCTATCAATCTGGTCAAAGAAGAAGAAATGGATGAAAATCCCTGGACAAACCGGTGATAATATCCTGCCAAATCAAAGAAAACTCCTGATCTCCGTAGCTGAGGACGGTCTAGGCCAACTCTGCACCGCCTCTATCTTCCTCGGATCAACCTGAATACCCTCACGACACACCACATGACCCAAAAATGCTACTGACTCGAGCCAAAACTCGCACTTGGAGAATTTAGCATACAGCTTCTCCTCCCTCAACCTCTGAAACACAATACTCAAATGCTAAGCATGCTCCTCCCGACTACGGGAGTAGACTAGAATGTCATCAATGAATACAATCACAAATGAATCCAAATAAGGCCTGAACACACTGTTTATCAGATGCATAAATGTTGTTGGGGCGTTGGTTAGCCCAAAAGACATCACAAGGAACTCATAGTGACTATATCGGGTCCTGAATGCTGTCTTCATAATATCAGAGTCCCTGATCTTCAACTGATGATAGCCTGAACGAAGATCAATCTTAGAAAACACCCTCGCACCATGTAATTGATCAAACAAATCATCAATGCGCGGTAGAGGGTACTTGTTCTTCACCTGTTACTTTGTTCAATTGCCTATAATCAATACACATTCGCATGGAACCATCTTTCTTTTTAACAAATAACACCGGTGCACCCCACGGGGACATACTAGGGCGGATGAAACCCTTATCCAGAAGCTCCTGAAGCTGCTCTTTCAATTCTTTCAACTCAGCTCGTGCCATCCGATAAGGAGGAATGGAAATGGGCTGAGTGCCCGGCACCAAGTCAATGCCAAAATCAATATCCCTGTTCGGCGGCATGCCCGGAAGGTTTGAGGGGAATACATCTGGAAAATCCCTCACAACAGGTACAGAATCAATGCTAGGAGACTCAGCTCCCACATCTCTCACAAATGCTAAGTATGACAAACAACCTTTTTCAACCATTTTCTGAGCCTTTAAAAATGAAATAACACGGCTAGGGACGAAATCAGTCGAACCCCGCCACTCAATCTGAGAAATACCAGGAATGGCCAACGTAACTGTCTTAGCATGACAGTCCAATATAGCATGATACGGAGACAACCAGTCCATACCCAATATAACATCAAAGTCCACCATCCCCAACAATAACAAATCTGCCTGGGTCTCCAGACCCCCGATAGATATAACACAGGATCTATAGACATGATCCACAACAATCGTATCACCCACAGGGGTGGATACATGAACAGGTAAATCAAGACTACCACGAGTCACACCCAAATGATGTGGAAAATAAGAAGACACGTATGAATATGTGGACCTTGGATCAAATAGAATAGAGGCATCTCGGTGACAGACAGAAATGATACTTGTAATCACTGCATCAGAGGCAACTGCATCACGCCTGTCAGGAAGTGCATAGAATCGTGCCTGGCCTCCACCAGATCTCTCCTCGCCTCTGGGGAGACCACGAGAAGACTGACCTCCACCTCTACTAGCCTTAGATGGTGCTGAAGAGGAGGGTTCATCCCTCTGCTGAGTCCTGTCCCTACGGAGTCGAAGGCACTGTCTCCTCTTGTGGCCAAACTCACCACACTTATAACAAGTACCTGGTGCTGGAGAAGGGGACTGAACGGAACCCCTCGCCGCAGAAGAACCCTGGGCTGAAGAAGTAGGTGCTGCACTCTGGGCTGGGAGGGCACTAAGTGAAGACTCACTCTGCTGAAATCCCTGACGACCACGACCATAAGAACCTCCGCTCTGCTCAGGGCGGCCTGAATGAGAAGGTCTAGATGAGCGACCTCTGCCCTGCTGGAAATGCCCTCTAAATGGAGCACCACTGAAACTGCCAGAACCACGAGGCCTCTTGGCCTCCCGCTCCTCCCTCTCTCAGTGACGATCTGCATGAATGGAGCGTGCCATATCCACAACCTGCTTAAATGATGACGATAGAACTCTCTCTCTCTGGTCAGAGAATATGGATGGAGTAGTTGAGGCCATCGATGAACCTCCAGATCCTCTCCCTTTCAGTAGGGATCATCCATGTGGCATGCCTAGCCAACTATGTGAATCTAAGCTCATACTGGGTCACAGACATGTCGCCCCGAACCAACCACTCAAACTGGCGACGAAGCGCCTCGCGACAGGACTGTGGTACATACTTCTCTAGGAAGAGAGCAGAGAACTGCTGCCATGTGAGAGGTGATGCTCCTGCAAGCCTACGCCTCTCAATATCCTCCCACCAATCAAATGCGGTACCAGTAAACTGGAAGTTAGTAAATGAAACTCCACTGGACTCAAGAATACCAACCGTACGCAGCATCCTCTGACATTTGTCCAAGAAACCCTGGGCATCCTCGCCCTCAACGCCACTAAAATGGGGTGGCTGAAGTCTGCCAAATCTCTCAAGACGACGCCGCTCGTCGTCGGGCATAACCTGAACCATATGCTCTGGAGCTGGAGCTAGTGCAGCTGGAGGAATAACCGAACTGGAGCTGGCCCAGGTGCTTAAATACCCTGAACTACCGGCTCGGGTGTGCGAGCCACGGGGTCTGATTCCCTCCCCCTGCCCGTGAAGAAGCCGCTGCAGTAGAGGCTGCAACCACCTGAGCTAAGCGAGTGCATACTGATAGAATCTGGGCCAAAGTCTCCTAAAGACCCAATATCTCAATAGCAACTGCCGGTGCCTGAACTTGAGCTGCTGGAGCATCAACTGCTGGGGGCAGCTCCTAAACTGGTACAACGGGCAGGTCAGCTGGCACTGTCTCAGCTGCCCTACCTCTACCTCTAGCACGACCGCGCCCACGGCCTCTAACAGGTGGCAAGGAAGGTCGTCCACCTCGTCCCGATGCTCGCGTTCTCGCCATCTGCGACAGAATAGAATATAGAAGTTCAGTTTTCAGAACAACAAGATCGTACGACGGAGTTCAAGAATATTGAAGTGTTTCCAAAAGGTTCGCAGCCTCCCGAGGATAAGTACAGGAGTCCCCGTACCGATCCACAAGACTCTACTGACTCAGGATGCTAGGTCAGAGGAAGATGAGATAGAGCACTACCATTGTCACGACCCCAAATCCGGTCGTGATGGCGCCCAACACACTGCTAGGCCAGCCCGACCAATCAACAACAATTTACGGAGCTATGAGCTCGCATTATCCCATTTAAGCATAACAAGTTATAAGACAACAGTGATAGATATATCAAAACAGGGAACCAAGCCCAAACACATACCAACTCCCATAGACCAAAGGGTCATGAGTCATGAGCCTCTAAAGACATAAGTGTAATAAGGTTTACATCAAAACTCAATGCGGAAAGAAATGACAACATGAAATGAATAGACAACTAGAAGGGGAGTCAGGTCCTGCGGACGCTGCAGCTACCTCGACTATCCCGCACAATGCCTTAGTGTGGCTACCTAATCAGGTCTGCTGAGAGGTACCTAGATCTGCACACAAGGTGCGGGGAGTAAAATGAGTACTGCCAGACTTAGTGGTAATAAACAGGGGTAAGACAGCGTAGATAAGAAATCCACAATAAAACACTATGTGAAGCTGTAATCAATGCCTTGTAACAGTTCGATATCATCAAAAATATACCAACAAGTAATCAACAACAAGTATATAACAGCTAGAAGGTGTAGCTAAAATGCAATGCAATGCATGAAATGACCACTACGACGCGTAGCCCAATCCAATTAGGTACCCGTGCTCACTATGGGGGTTCAGATTCCGGAGGGGCTCCTACAGCCCAAGCACAATATCATGAATATACGCTGCGGCGCGTAGCCCGAGCCACTTCCAGTCAGCTAATATGCAAATACAGCCTCGCAGGCTCAAAAGTAGTTTTGAAAACTCTTTTATCATTTTTTTAGTTGAAAAATAGTAAATCAAAGTTCCAGAGATTGGAAAATCATAATAACAGTTATAGCTTCAGACTGGTAGTAAAACTAGCATGTCAATATCACAGCACAATGCTAACGATCCCAATAACTAGCTCACAGCCCATAAGTATACTCAACCATCCAAGAAGGAGGTTCAACAGCTCAAGAATAGTCAATATCATATCACAGTATCAACATGTCGGAGTAAGCCATAGTCCTCAAATCATAATCGACCCCGCACTCCCAAGAGAGTACGTGTCTCGCCGCTATACAGCGTCACAAAGTGGTTTACCGGGGTTTCGAACCCGCTGGTCATCACCCACATCTATTACTCACCTCAATACAGCTCGACGACTAGTCCGCGATGGCCTTGCCATGAGAATCAAGCTCCGCACGCGTAGAATCTGATCAAATATAGTATAAACACAACAAATTAGACCAATGGGACGACACCCAGTCAAAACAACTCAATTTACATCAAAATTCCCAAAGTTGTCAAAACTCGACTTTCGGTACACTTCTCGAAAAATTACGAAAGTCATATATTCGGAATCCGCATCTCAATACGAGTCCAGGCATATAAAATTTATCAAATTCGGACTCCATTTGCCCACTCAAAACCTTGGTTTTCTAAAGTTCAAGCCTAGGGCTAAATCCTCCATAAATTACCCCAAATTCCTCCATTTTCATGATATAATTGCATAATATTATCAATACTAATCATAATATGAGTCCATAGTTGATTACCTGATGATTTCCCTTGAGTTTCTCCTCAAAATCGCCCAAATCGCCCCCTTAAGCCGAGACCCAAATGTGTGAAATGTTTCTGAAATTTTCTAACTTCTGATACAATTAATTCTCTGCGATTTTTGCTTCTGCGGACCATTTCCGCCTCTGCAACCGCTTTTGCGACCAAATGGTCGCTTCTGCGAACCCAGGCCTATTTGTCCATTTCCGCACCTGCGATCCACGGACCGCTCCTGCACGTTCGATTATGTGGAACTTTCCGCTTCCGCGCCTCAGAGTCCGCTTCTGCGGACTCGCTTAAGTGTCCAACCTTCCGCTTCTGCGGATCCTTCACCCCTCAACCCTGGACCGCTTCTGCGACACAGTTTTCGCTCCCGCTATACCGCCCCTGCGGACCAAGCTCCACTTCAGTGATCACCAGCGCTTCAGCGCTCCACCATCCGCTCCTGCGCTCCCATATTCGCAGGAGCGAAAACAACATAACAGAACACAAAACCTGCAATTTTCCATGTTTTTCTCCCGTTTAACCATCCGAAAACACCCCGAGGCCCCCGGGACCTCATCCAAACACACCAACACATCCTAATACCTTATTCGAACTTGTTCTAATCCTCAAAACACGTCTACTAACATAAAAACCCATAATTCACATCGAATTCACGCCTAAATTCCTTAAAACTTTCCGAATTACTCATTCAATCAAAAACCCGACCAAACGGCGTCCGAATGACCTGAAAATTTGCGGACATATCCAAAATCACATGACGAAGCTACAGAAATTGTCGGAATTCCATTCCGACCCCCGAATCAAAATCTCACCAACTATTCGGATTTCGCCAAAATTCAACTTTAGCCAATTCAAGCCTATTTCTACACCGGACCTCCAAATTCAATTCCGATCGCTCCCCTAAGTCAGAAATCACCTCCCGGAACTAACCAAATCATCAGAATCCGATACCGAGCCCTATAACTAAATAGTCAACTCCAGGTTGACTTTCCATATTCAAACTTCCTCCAAAAAGGCTATATGCCTCATTTCCAATTCAATTCACTCCTAACTAACCTGATAGGCTCTAACCCTGATATAAAAGCATAAAACATGTAATTAAAATATAACGGGGTGGAAATTCTCGTGACGACGGGCCGGGTCATCACACACAACCTTTAAATTAATAGTCAGCTTTCTGGTATACACTGCTTCTTCTTAATATGACAATACTCTTATGTTAATATCCAACATACAATCTTGGTATACACAATAGTACTCTGGTATACACAGCAGTACTCTAGTATACACAACAACATACAATGTTAATATCCAACATACAGTACTCTGGTATACACAACTTCTTCTTAATAGTCAGCTTCCTAATATCCAACACATAATCTCACACGAATATCCAGCACTTACCACATACAATAGCTTGCCCTTGTAGGATTTATGGTTACATAAGCACATGCTGTCAGTAATACAATGGCCCATAGAAGAAGAAGATTAAACTGAAAAAAGAAGAAGAATCGAGTAATTCTAAACAGCCTCAAAATTAAAGATATGGGAGTCAAAACAACTTCAAAACACTGATTTCATACAACCTAACTTGAGAACTCAAAACACAGCCTTCAAACTAATATTACAAAGACTTGAGAATTTATACAACATAACAAACTACATTACTTCAACAATAATGCGGCAATAAATCCAACAAACAACACACAAGTAATCATAATAAACATCTTCAACTTCATGCATTTCTCTTCTAATTCCCTTGCTTTGTTCAACTTTATAGCCTCCATAGTCTTCACCTTTTCCTTTAACTTATCTCTTTCAATCTTAACCGCATCCAACGACGTACTCAAAGTATTGATTTTGACCGAAGTTGCATCCAATTGAGCCTTTAGATTACTTATCACCACCAATGCTCTATCGGGGAATACTTCGTCATGCCACTCCCAATATCCACAAGAATTGGCCTGCCCAAAACAAAAATTAGAATTTCCAATTTTCAACTATTAAATCCCTGAGGGAAACAAAAAAATAGCCTCATATAAAAGAAATAACACATTTAATCATAGTTCTTACTTCAGGCTTAGGACACTTATAAAATCTTCTTCCAGGGTTAAAAGAAGTTTTTGAAGTGAATAAGTGAGCAATTTCACCGCAATGACACTTTCTCTTGGACGAGCAGCTACTTTCTGACATTATAAACTTCTTTGACGATTAAAGCCAAGGAAAATTTAAAGAAATAAGATAAGAGAGACTTAGGAATCACATATACGAACTAAAAGAACCCAAAAATTGAAATATGAGGAACCCTAGTTTTGGGATTTGAGTATTCTTCTTAATGAGGATTTTTCTTTTTGGGGTGGGTTACGTTTTTAATTGGGGTTGGGATATGTTTCGGTAGATTATAGGTGGGTTGGGTATTTGTGATGACCCGGCCCGTCGTCACGGGAATTACCATCCTGTTATCTTGTATTTATGTGTTTATTACTTTTATATCAGTGTTAGAGTCTATCGGGTGAGTTAGGAGTGATATGGGTTGAAATGAGGCATATAGCCTTTTTGAAGGAAGCTTGAATATGGAAAGTCAACCTGGAGTTGACTATTTAGTTAGAGTGCTCGGAATCAGATTATGATGATTTGGTTAGTTCCAGAAGGTGATTTATGACTTATAGGAGCGATCGGAATTGAATTTAGAAGCCCGGTGTAGAAATAGGCTTGAATTGGCTAAGGTTGAATTTTGGCGAAATCCGATTGCTAGGTGAGATTTTGATCCGGGGGTCAGAATGGAATTCCGACAATTTTTGTAGCTTCGTCATGTGATTTTGGATATGTCTGTAAATTTTCAGGTCATTCGGACGTCGTTTGGTCGGGTTTTTGATCGAATGTGTCGGAAAGTTTTAAGGAATTTAGGCTTGAATTCGATGTGAATTGTGAGTGTTGGTGTTGTTAGACGTGTTTTGAGGGTTAGATCAAGTACGAATAAGGTATTAGGATGTGTTGGTGTGATTAGATGAGGTCCCGGGGGCCTCGGGGTATTTTCGGGTGGTTAAACGGAAGAAATCATGGAAATTGCAGGTTTAAAACTTCTGGCTTCTGGTGTTTTCACACCTGCGGCCAAGGGACCGCAGGTGCGGCGTCGCTGGTGTGTGAAGGTTATCGCAGAAGTGGTCTTGAGGCGTGATGGGGAAGTCCGCAAAAGCAGATTATTGACCGCCTAAGCAAGTTCGCGGAAGCGGAACACTCTCCGCTGAGGCGGAATCACGGAAGCGGAGGTGGGTCGCAGGGGCGGAAATTGGGTCCTTGTGTTAAACCGCAGAAGCGGTTAGTATGTTGCAGAAGCGAATGCGCGAAAGCGGTCCTTTGCTCGCAGAAGCGGGATTGGCCGAATAGGCCTGGAATCGCAGAAGCGACCAATTGATCGCGGATACGCGCTCGCATGAGCGGAATTTTATCAGCAAAAGCGGAAATCGCAGAAGGATTAATAATATCAGAAGTTAGAAATTTCAGAACATTCCAAAACATTTAGGGCTCGGTCTAAAGAGGCGATTTGGGCGATTTTGAACGGAAATTCAAGGAGATTCTTCAGGTAATCAACTATGGACTTAAATTATGATTTGTATTGATAAATTATGCAATTATCTCATGAAATTGGAGGAATTTGGGGTATATTATGGAGGTTTTCACCCTAAGCTTGAATTATAGAAAATCAAGGATTTGACTGGGCAAATGGGGTCCTAATTTGGTAAATTTTAGATGCCTAGACTCGTGTTGAGGCAAGGGTTCCGAATATGTGACTTTCATAATTTTTCGAGAAGCGTACCGAAAGTCGGGTTTTGGCAACTTTGTAGTTTTTGGTGTAAATTGAGTTGTTTTGACTGGGTATCATCCCATTGGTCTAATTTGATGTGTTTCAACTATATTTGACCAGATTCTACGCATGCGGAGCTTGATTCTCGTGGCAAGGGCATCGCGGACTAGTCGTCGAGCCGTATTGAGGTGAGTAATGGATGTGGGTGATGACCAGTGGGTTCGAAACCCCGGTATGCCATTTTGTGATGCTGTATAATGGCGAGACACGTACTCTCTTGTGAGTGCGGGGTCGATTGTGATTGGGGACTGTGGCTTAGTCAGACCTGTTGATATTATATTGTGATATTGGCTATGCTTGAGCCGTGGACCTCCTTTTTGGATGGTTGAGTACATTTATGGGCTGTGAGTCAGTTATTGGGATCCTACGAGGATCGTTATCATTGATCTATGATACTGACATTCTAGTTTTGCTACCAGTCCGTAGCTATTACTGTTATCATGATTTTCCTATCTCTGGAACTTTGACATACTTTTGAGCCTGCGAGGCTGCATTTGCATATTAGCTGATTGGTAGTGGATCGGACTGCATGCCGCAGTGTATATTCATGATATTGTGCTTGGGCTGTAGGAGCCCTTTCGGAGTATGAACCCCCACAGTGAGCACAGGTACCCAAATTGGATCGGGCTACGCGTCGTAGCGGTCACTTCATGCATTGCATTGCATTTAGCTACATCTGATAGATGTTATACCATGTTGTTGATACTTGTTGGTACATTACTGTTCATATTGAACTGTTACAAAGTATTTCATTACAGCTTTGCTTAGTGCTATATTGAGATTTCTTATCTATGCCTGCTTACCCCTGTTCATTACCACTGAGTCTGGCAGTACTCATTTTACTCCCTGCACCTTGTGTGCAGATCCAGGTACCTCTCAACAGTCCTAATCCGGTAGCTGTTCGAAGGCGATATCTGTGGGATAGTCGAGGTAGCTGCAGAGTCCGCAGGACCTGACATCCCTTCCATCTGTCTTTTCATTGTGTTTCTATTTCTTTCCGCACTGAGTATCTTGTAAAAACACTATTGCACTTATGTTATCTGTAGAGGTTCTTGACTCTTGACCCCTCGGTCTCTGGGGAGTTGTACTGTTTTGGGACTTGGTTCCCTGGATTGGTATTTCTATCACTTTTGACTCAAAATTGTTATGCCTAAATTGGATAAAGTGAGCTCATAGCTCCGTAATTGTTGTTGATTGGTCGGGAGGCCTAGCAGTGTGTTGGCGCCATCACGATCGGGTTTGGGGTCGTGACAAGTTGGTATCAGAGCCTAGGTTTACTAGGCCTCATGAGTCTTGAGCCGGTTAGTAGAGTCTTGTGGATCGGTATGGGGACGCCTGTACTTATCCTCGGGAGACTGCGAACCTTTAGGAAACACTTCACATTTCTTGAACTCTATCGTGTGATCTTGTTGTTCTGAGAACTGAACTTCTATATTCTATTCTCTCATAGATGGCGAGAACTCGAGCATCAGGACGAGGTGGACGACCTCCATTGCCACCTGCAAGAGGTCGTGGGCGCGGTCGTGGTAGAGGTAGAGGTAGGGCAGCTGAGGCAGTGCCAGCTGACCCGCCCGTTGTACCTGTTTAGGAGGAGCCCCCAGTGGTTGATGCTCCAGCAGCCCCAGTTTGGCCCAGATATTATCGGTGTGTTCCAGATTGGCTTATGTAGTATCAACTACCGCTACTACAGTGACATCTCAGACAAGGGGTGGTCAGCAGACCCCTGCAGCTCACACACCTGAGCAGGTGGTTTAGGGACTTCAGACGCAGGAGGCGGTCCCCGCTCGGGTGGTTGCACCAGTTATTCCTCCAGCTGCACCAGCTCCAGAGCATATGGTTCAGCCTATGCCCGACGACGAGCAGCGTCATCTAGAGAGATTTGGTAGACTCCAGCCACCCTATTTCAGTGGCGCTGAGGGCGAGGATGCCCAGGGTTTCTTAGATAAGTGCTAGAAGATGCTACGTACAGCTGCTATTCTTGAGTCCAGCGGAGTTTCATTCACTACTTTTCAGTTTACTGGTCCCGCGTTTGATTGGTGGGAGGAGCTTGAGAGGCGTAGGCCTGCGGGAGTAGCACCTCTCACCTGGCAGCAGTTTTCTACTCTCTTCCTAGAGAAGTATGTACCTCAGTCTCGTCGTGAGGAGCTTCGTTGCCAGTTTGAGTGGTTGGTTCAGGGCGACATGTCTGTGACTCAGTATGAGCTTAGATTCACACGGTTGGCTAGGCATGCCACATGGATGATCCCTAATGATAGGGAGAGGATCAGGAGGTTCATTGATGGCCTCAACTACTCCATCCGCATTCTTATGACCAGAGAGAGAGTTCTATCATCATCATTTGAGCAGGTTGTGGACATGACACGCTCCATTGAGGCGGATCGTCGTCGAGAGAGGGATGAGCGGGAGGCCAAGAGGCCTCGTGGTTCTGGCAGCTTTAGTGGTGCTCCATCAAGAGGGCATTTTCAGCATGGCAGAGGTCGCTCATCTAGACCTTCCCATTCAGGCCGCCCTCAGCAGAGCGGAGCTTTTTCTGGTCGTGGTCGACAGGGATTCCAGCAGGGCCAATCTTCACTTAGTGCCCTCCCAGCAGAGAGTGCAGCACCTACTTCTTCAGCCCAGGGTTCTTCTACGGCGAGGGGTTCCCTTCAGTCCCCTTCTCCAGCACCAGGTGCTTGTTATGATTGTGGTGAGTTTGGCCACATGAGGAGGCGGTGCCCTCGACTCCGTAGGGACAGGACTCGGCAGAGGGAACAGCCCTCCTCTTCAGCACCATCTCAGGCTAGTAGAGGTGGAGGTCAGTCTTCTCGTGGTCGCCCTAGAGGCGAGGAGAGATCTAGTGGACGCCAGGCATGATTCTATGCACTCCCTGACAGGCGTGATGCAGTTGCCTCCGATGCAGTGATTACAGGTATCATTTCTGTCTGTCACGAAGATGCCTCTGTTCTATTTGATCCAGGGTCCACATATTCCTACGTGTCTTCTTATTTTGCACATCATCTGGGTGCGACTCGTGGTAGTCTTGATTTACCTGTTCATGTATCCACCCCCGTGGGTGATACGATTGTTGTGGATTATGTCTATAGATCATGTGTTATTTCTATTGGGGGTCTGGAGGCCCAGGCAGATATGTTATTGTTAGGGATGGTGGACTTTGATGTGATATTGGGTATGGACTGGTAGTCTCCGTACCATGCTATATTGGATTGTCATGCTAAGACAGTTACGTTGGCTATTCCTGGTATTTCTCAGATTGAGTGGCGGGGTTCGACCGATTTCGTCCCTAGCCGTGTTATTTTGTTCTTAAAGGCTCAGAAAATGGTTGAAAAGGCATGTTTGTCGTACTTAGCATTCGTGAGAGATGTTGGAGCTGAGTCTCCTAGCATTGATTCTGTACCTGTGGTGAGGGACTTTCCAGATGTATTCCCCTCAAACCTGCTTGGCATGTCGCCGGATAGGGATATTGATTTTGGCATTGACTTGGTGACGGGTACTCAGCTCATTTCCATTCATCCTTATCGGATGGCACCAGCTGAGTTGAAGGAATTGAAAGATCAGTTTCAGGAGCTTTTGGATAAGGGTTTCATTCGCCCTAGTGTGTCTCCGTGGGGTGTACCGGTGTTGTTTGTTAAAAATAAAGATGGTTCCATGCGGATGTGTATTGATTATAGACAATTAAACAGGGTAACAGCGAAGAACAAGTACCCTCTACCGCGCATTGATGATTTGTTTGATTAGTTACAGGGTGCGAGAGTGTTTTCTAAGATTGATCTTCGTTCAGGCTATCATCAGCTAAAGATCAGGGACTCTCATATTATGAAGACTGCATTCATGACTAGATATGGCCACTATGAGTTCCTTGTGATGTCTTTTGGGCTGACCAACGCCCCAGCAGCATTCATGCATCTGATGAACATTGTGTTCAGGCTCTATTTGGATTCATTTGTGATTGTGTTCATTGATGACATTCTAGTCTACTCCCGTAGTCAGGAGGAGCATGCTCAGCATTTGAGTATGGTGTTGCAGAGATTGAGGGAGGAGAAGTTGTATGCTAAATTCTCCAAGTGCGAGTTTTGGCTGGAGTCAATAGCATTTCTGGGTCATGTGGTGTCTCATGATGGTATTCAGGTTGATCCGAAGAAGATAGAGGCGGTGTAGAGTTGGCCTAGACCGTCCTCAGCTACAGAGATTAGGAGCTTTCTTAGCTTGGCGGGATATTATCACCGGTTTGTTCAGGGATTTTCATCCATTGCTTCTTCTTTGACTAAATTGACTCAGAAGGGTGCACCATTCGTGTGGTTGGATGAGTGCGAGGAGAGCTTTCAGAAGCTCAAGACAGCTTTGACCACAACTCCAGTGTTAGTGTTGCCATCAGCCTCAGTTTCTTATACTATTTATTGTGATGCCTCGAGAGTGGGGATAGGTTTTGTATTGATGCAGGAAGGTAAGGTGATTTCTTATGCTTCTCGGCAGTTGAAGCCACATGAGAAGAACTATCATGTTCATGATTTGGAGCTAGCTGCCATAGTTCATGCCTTGAAGATTTGGAGGCATTATTTGTACGGCGTGTCCTGTGAGGTGTATACCGATCATCGTAGTCTCCAGCACTTGTTCAAACAGAAGGATCTTAATTTGAGACAGCGGAGATGGCTTGAGCTGCTTAAGGATTATGACATTACTATTCTATATCATCCGGGGAAGGCTAATGTGGTGGCCGATGCTTTGAGTCGGAAGGCGGTCAGTATGGGGAGCTTGGCATATATTCCAGCTGAGGAGAGATCATTTGCTTATAATGTTCATGCGCTAGCCAATCGGCTAGTGAGGTTAGACATTTCAGAGCCCAGCAAGGTGTTGGCTTGTGTTGTATCTTGGTCTTCTCTATATGATCGTATCCGTGAGCGCCAGTATGATGATCCACACTTGGCTGTCCTTAGGGACAAAGTTCAGCATGATGGTGCTAGAGATGTCACCATTGATAGTGACAACGTATTGAGGATGCAGGGCCGGATATGTGTGCTCGATATTGATGGCCTTCGTGAGTTGATTCTGGAGGAGGCCCATAGCTCGCGGTATTCTATCCATCCAGGAGCTGCGAAGATGTACCAAGACTTGAAACAACATTATTGGTGGAGAAAGATGAAGATGGACATTGTCAGACATGTAGCACGGTGCTTCAACTGTCAGCAGGTTAAGTACTAGCATTAGAGGCCCGATGGTGCATTTCATCGCATTGATATTCTTGAGTGGAAGTGGGAAAGGATCATTATAGACTTTGTTACTGGACTCCCTCGGACAGCGAGGAAGTTTGATTCCGTTTGGGTGATTATGGATAGGCTGACCAAGTCAGCTCATTTCATTCCTGTGTGTACTACGTACTCCTCGTAGCGGTTAGCTGAGATATTCATTCCGGAGATCGTTAGATTGCATGGAGTCCCAATTTCTATCATATCAGACAAAGGTACTCAGTTTACTTCACAGTTCTAGAGGACATTTCAGCGTGAGTTGGGCTCGTAGGTTGAGCTGAGTACTGCATTCCATCCTCAGACGGACGGACAGTCCGAGCGTATTATTCAGATCTTAGAGGATATGCTGAGAGCTTATGTTATTGACTTTGGTGGTTCGTAGGCTGATTACTTGCCTCTCGTAGAGTTTGCCTATAACAACAGTTACCAATCCAGTATTCAGATGGCGCCGTATGAGGCTTTATATGGGAGATGGTGTAGATCTCCAGTTGGTTGGTTTGAGCCCGGTGAGGCAAGGTTATTGGGGACAGAGTTAGTCCACGATGCTTTGGATAGGGTGAAGGTTATTCAGGAGAGACTTCGCACAGCTCAGTCACGCTAGAAAAGTTATGCGGACCGGAAGGTTCGAGATGTGACTTATTTTGTGGGTGAGAAAGTCTTACTGAAGGTTTCTCCGATGAAGGGCGTCGTTAGATTTAGGAAGAAAGGGAAGCTCAATCCGAAATTTATTGGCCCTTTTGAGATCCTCAGGAGGATTGGAGAGGTGGCGTATATGCTTGCCTTGCCACCCAGTCTATTGGGAGTTCATCCGTGTTTCACGTATCCATGCTCTGGAAATATTTTGGAGACCCATCGCATGTGTTGGACTTTAGCACTATTCAGCTTGGTGATGACTTGACCTATGATGTGGAGCCTATAGCTATATTGGGTAATCAGGTGAGAAAATTGAGGTCTAAGGACATTGCATCAGTTAAGGTTTAGTGGAGAGGTCGACCCGTGGAGGAGGCCACTTGGGAGATCGAGCGGGAGATGAGGAGCAGATATCCTCACTTGTTTGAGTCATTAGGTATGTGTCTTGACCCGCTCGAGGACGAGCGTTTTCTTAAGAGGGGGAGAATGTGACGACCCGGCCCATCGTCATGGGAATTACCTGTCACGCCCCAAATCGAGGGACATGACCGGCGCCTGACTAGGTAGCCCCAGTCAAGCGGACCTGGGTTCCTTTATATCCCACGCGATTCCCCTGTGTTGTTTATTACTCAAAAACCAGAGAGCTTACCAATTATAATTGATTTCACAATGTACAAACATAACCATACAAGTGATTCATTAACAAGTTTACAATTTTTACAACGCCCAACATAATATATACATGAGCCACGAATCCCACAGTTTACATGTCTACGGAACCTCTAGGATAGAAAGGACGATACAATACTTGCCGGTAACAAGGCTCCGGCTATATCTTACACAAAATCAAAATAAAGCCTAAACAAGAGTGGCATGAGCCACGTAGGGCCCCGAAAGGAAAGGGCCTCACCAAAACTGGCAGTGGAAGATGAAGGATGCTACTGCCGATGAGCTGAAGTACCTGCTACTGATTCACCTACAATCATAATACGAATGTAGCGTCCCCGGCAAAAGGGACGTCAGTACACTTGAATTGTACTGGTATGTATGGACAAACTTTGTCCCAAGTAAACTCAAGCCATTAAATTACATCAAAACTAATCAAGCCGGCCAACCATGTTTTCCACCTTTTACTCATTTCAGATAAGCCTCAACACAAACACGTTCAAGGTAAACAAATAGAACAACAACCAATCAACCACACAAATTGCAAGTAGTCAAACATAGGGGCAATCAGTGCCCCCAGGTTGCAAACTCTCCTGCTGTCTCCTTTCACAATTTCACATCATTGATTTTTGTATCAATTTTCAATAGCGATTTCGATCGCTTTCCATCCTTATTGCCCCCGACCACCCTTATTACCTCGGCCACCCTTATCACCCCAACCCACACCTTATTTCCTCATGTTGCGGCGCGCAACACGACCCCGCCTTACAGTTTAAAACACAACAATTTCAAACAGCAGATAAGGTACTACACACAATTTCAACAAGTTCAAATAAGCAACTTGCACATTGTTCCATGTTCTCAATTACTTATCAAGCCAATATCACAACCAAGTTACAATATTTCCATAATCAAAAATATTCACACAAGTATGTTCAACAATTTTCCACAATTCAAGTGCTTCGTCTCTTTCAACAATAAACCAATTCTCAAGTGTTTCGTTTCTTTTCCACAAGGTGCCATAAAGGCCATCATAACCATTATTCACAATTCTTCACCAATTCCAATTCCCTTGTTATCTTTCAATTCATATTTCATACCACACCACATGTAGTTTAACATCAATTAGATACCCAACAACAAAATCAACAAATTACACACAATCTCTCAAATTAACACATGCCAAACGAATTGCACACATAAGGGCGATTTCACAAGAATCAAAGTTAGCCATACATACCTCGATTGAGCTTTCCTTAAGTTACTACAACACTCCAAAAACTCTAGCAATTCCAAACTACTATGAAACATAACAAAATCAAACACATATTAGAAAGATATTCATGAAACTAGCTCATTTGAACAATTTATCAAACACTAGTTGAGCATCTTGATTTCGAATCCCCTTTTTAAGACTTCCTTCATTCCCTAACCCAATCTTTAGTTATTTAAGTTAAACAATCTTCCCATAAACCTAAGTTGTACATGCATGTATACACAATACTAATAAACCCAAGAATCATACCTCAATAACTCATCTTATACACCAAACTCGAAATTAAACCCTAGGGTATAGAATCTTACCTCTTAGATGAAGAACTTGCTATTGGGTTCTTGATTCTTGAAGATTGATGCAAGATTTGGATGATTTAGATGTTGGGTTCCTCCTTCTCTCTCTAAAATACTCTCACCTCTCTCTAAAATCAGTAAGAAATGACCCCAAAATGAACCCCAAAGCCTATATATTGAAATGGGGTCGGGTTATAAAAATAAAACAAATAACCCTGCGATGTCAATTCTGCTATCGCAGAATGCACCGCAGAATGGACATGCGGGCCGTAAAATGCACCGCAAAATCGGCAGCCAAAAATGAGCTACACTGGTTCAATCTGCGGTCAAAATGCGGACCGTAGAACGAACATGCGGACCGCAGAATGAACATGCGGTTCGCAGATTTGACCTGACACACGATCGCATTTTCCAGCCTTTGGTAATTTGATCATAACTTTGTGTAGGAATGTCCAAATGACGAACGGTTTGAAGCGTTGGAAACTAGACTCAAAGGGCTTTCATTTGATATCCTATTCACCACATAAAACCTTATACATAATTATCTATGGTCGTTTAAAGTGGAGCCTTGTGCAAATCCATTTGGAATTTTGGCCTATTTCGAAAATTTTCCCATTTGGCTTACACTTGGGCTTCCATTTGGACCTCATATCACTTAACATATGACTCATACTCATATTTATCAAGTCTAATTGATGTCCATCATGTTCATAGCACATAAAATATAATAATTAGCCTACGTGGCACCACGGAATCCTATATTACTTAGCGAAATTTTCTGGGGCCTTACATTCTCCCCCCCCCCCACCGTTAGCTTGCATTTATGTGTTTATTGCTTTTATATCAGTGTTAGAGTCTATCGGGTGAGTTATGAGTGATTTGGGTTGAAAATGAGGCATATAGCTTTTTTGAAGGAAGCTTGAATATGGAAAGTCAACCTGGAGTTGACTATTTAGTTAGAGTGCTCGGAATCAGATTCTGATGATTTGGTTAGTTCTGGGAGGTGATTTGTGACTTAGAGGAGCGATCGGAATTGAATTTCGAGGCCCGGTGTAGAAATAGGCTTGAATTGGCTAAGGTTGAACTTTGGCGAAAACCGATCGGTAGGTCAGATTTTGATCCAGGGGTCAAAATGGAATTCCAACAATTTCTGTAGCTTCGTGATGTGATTTTGGATATGTCAGTAAAATTTCAGGTCATTCGGACGTCGTTTGGTCGGGTTTTTGATCGAATGTGTAATTCAAAAAGTTTTAAGGAATATAGGCTTGAATTCGATGTGAATTGTGAGTGTTGGTGTTGTTAGACGTGTTTTGAGGATTAGAGCAAGTTTGAATAAGGTATTAGGATGTGTTGGTGTGATTGGATGATGTCCTGTGGGCCTCGGGGTGTTTTCGGGTGGTTAAACGGAAGAAATCATGGAAATTGCAGGTTTAAAGCTTCTGGCTTCTAGTGTTTTCGCACCTGCTGCCAAGGGACCGCAGGTGCGGCGTCGCTGGTGCGTGAAGGTGATCGCAGAAGAAGTCTTGAGGCGTGATGGGGAAGTCCGCAGAAGCGGATTATTGACCGCCTAGGCGAGTTCGCGGAAGCAGAACACTATCCGCTGAGGCGGAATCGCGGAAGCGGAGGTGGGTCGCAGGGGCGGAAATTGGGTCCTTGTGTTAAATCGTAGAAGCGGTTGGTATGTCGCGGAAGCGGACGTGTGGAAGTGGTCCTTTGCTCGCAGAAGAGGGATTGGTCGGCTAGGCCTGGAATCGTAGAAGCGACCAGTTGGACGCAGATACGGGCTCGCAGGAGCGGAATTTTGTCCGCAGAAATATTAATAATATCAGAAGTTAGAAATTTCAAAACATTCCAGAACATTTAGGGCTCGGTCTAAATAGGCGATTTGGGCGATTTTGAAGGGAAATTCAAGGAGATTCTTCAGGTAATCAACTATGGACTCAAATTATGATTTGTATTGATAAATTATGCAATTATCTCATGAAATTAGAGGAATTTGGGGTATATTATGGAGGTTTTCACCCTAGGCTTGAATTATAGAAAATCAAGGATTTGAATGGGCAAATGGGGTCCTAATTTGGTAAATTTTATATGCCTAGACTCGTGTTGAGGCAAGGGTTCCGAATATGTGACTTTCGTAATTTTTTGAGAGCGTACCGAAAGTCGGGTTTTGACAACTTTGTAGTTTTTGGTGTAAATTGAGTTGTTTTGACAGGGTATCATCTCATTGGTCTAATTTGATGTGTTTATACTATATTTGACCAGATTCTACGCATGCAGAGCTTGATTCTCGTGGCAAGGGCATCGCGAACTAGTCGTCTAGCCGTATTGAGGTGAGTTATGGATGTGGGTGATGACCAGCGGGTTCGAAACCCCGGTATACCACTTTGTGACACTGTATAGCGGCGAGACACGTACTCTCTTATGACTGCTGGGTCGATTGTGATTGGGGACTATGGCTTAGTCAGACCTGTTGATATTATATTGTGATATTGGCTATTCTTGAGCCGGTGAACCTCCTTCTTGGATGGTTGAGTACATTTATGGGCTGTGTGCCAGTTATTGGGATCCTGCGAGGATCATTATCATTGTTATGTGATACTGACATACTAGTTTTGCTACCAGTCCGTAGATATTACTGTTATCATGATTTTCCAATCTCTGGAACTTTGACATATTGTTTTCAACTGAAAAATGATAAAAGAGTTTTCATAGCCACTTTTGAGCCTGCGAGGCTGCGTTTTCATATTAGCTTACTGGTAGTGGACCAGGCTGTGTGCCGCATCATATATTCATGATATTGTGCTTGGGCTGTAGGAACCCCTCCGGAGTCTGAACCCCCATAGTGAGCACGGGTACCCAAATTGGATCGGGCTACGTGCCGTAGCAGTTACTTCATGCATTGCATTGCATTTAGCTACATCTGATAGCTGTTATACCGTGTTGTTGATACTTGTTGGTACATTACTGTTGGTATTGAACTGTTATAGAGTATTTCATTACAGCTTTGCTTAGTGCTATATTGAGATTTCTTATCTACGCTTTCTTACCCCTGTTCATTACCACTGAGTCTGGCAGTACTCATTTTACTCCCTGCACCTTATGTGCAGATCCAGGTACTTCTTAGCAGTCCTGATCCGGTAGCTGTTCAGAGGCGATATTTGCGGGATAGTCGAGGTAGCTGCAGAGTCCGCACAACCTGACATCCATTCCATCTGTCTTTTCATTGTGTTTCTATTTCTTTCCGCACTAAGTATCTTGTAAAAACGCTATTGCACTTATGTTATCTGTAGAGGCTCTTGACTCTTGACCCCTCAGTCTATGTGGAGTTGTACTATTTTGGGACTTGGTTCCCTGGTTTGGTATTTCTATCACTGTTGACTTAAAATTGTTATGCCTAAATTGGACAAAGTGAGCTCATAGCTCCGTAATTGTTGTTCATTGGTCGGGCTGGCCTAGCAGTGTGTTGGGCGCCATCACGAGTGGGTTTGGGGTCTTGACAAGTTGGTATCAGAGCCTAGGTTTACCGGGCCTCATGAGTCTTGAGCCGGTTAGTAGAGTCTTGTGGATCGGTACAGGGACGCTTGTACTTATCCTCGGGAGGATGCGAACCTTTAGGAAACACTTTACTTTTCTTGAACTCTATCGTGCGATCTTGTTGGTCTGAGAACTGAACTTCCATATTCTATTCTCTCACAGATGGCGAGAACTCGAGCATCAGGATGAGGTGGACGACCTCCATTGCCACCTGCTAGAGGCCGTGGGCGCGGTCGTGGTAGAGGTAGAGGTAGGGCAGCTGAGGCAGTGCCTGCCAACCCGCCCGTTGTACCTGTTCAGGAGACGCCCCTAGTGGTTGATGCTCCAGCAGCCCCAGTTCTGGCCCAGACTGTATCTATTGATATTCCTGGTCTTCAGGAGACTCTGGCTCAGATATTATCGGTGTGTTCCAGATTGGCTCAGGTAGTATCAGCTACCGCTACTGCAGCGACATCTGAGACAGGGGGTGGTCAGCAGACCCCTGCAGCTCGCACACCTGAGCAGGTGGTTCGGGGACTTCAAACACCGGAGGCGGTCCCTGATCAGGTGGTTGCACCTGTTATTCCTCCAGCTGCACCAGCTCCAGAGCATATGGTTCAGGCTATGCCCGACGACAAGCAGTGTCGTCTAGAGAGATTTGGTAGACTCCAGCAACCCCATTTCAGTGGCGTTGAGGGCGAGGATGCCCAGGGTTTCTTAGATAAGTGTAGAGGATGCTACGTATAGCTGTTATTCTTGAGTTCAGCGGAGTTTCATTCACTACTTTTCAGTTTACTGGTCCTGCATTTGATTGGTGGGAGGAGTTTGAGAGGCGTAGGCCTGCGGGAGCAGTACCTCTCACCTGGCAGCAATTTTCTACTCTCTTCCTAGTGAAATATGTACCTCAGTCCCGTCGTGAGGAGCTTCGTCGCTAGTTTGAGTGGTTGGTTCAGGGCGACATGTCAGTGACCTAGTATGAGCTGAGATTCACACAGTTGGCTAGGCATGCCACATGGATGATCCCTACTGATAGGGAGATGATTAGAAGGTTCATTGATGGCCTCAACTACTCCATCAACATTCTTATGACCAGAGAGAGAGTTCTATCATCATCATTTGAGCAGGTTGTGGACATGGCACGCTCCATTGAGGCGGATCATCGTCGAGAGAGGGAGGAGCGGGAGGCCAAGAGGCCTTGTGGTTCTGGTAGCTTCAGTGGTGCTCTATCTTGAGGGCATTTTCAGCAGGGCAGAGGTCGCTCATCTAGACCTTCTCATTCAGGCCGCCTTGAGCAGAGCGGAGCTTCTTTTGGTCATAGTCGACAGGGATTCCAGCAGAGCCAATCTTCACTTAGTGTCCTCCCAGCCTAGAGTGCAGCACCTACTTCTTCAGCCTAGGGTTCTTCTGCGGCGAGGGGTTCCCTTCAGTCCCCTTCTCCAGCACAAGCTAGTTGTTTTGAGTGTGGTGAGTTTGGCCACATGAGGAGGCAGTGCCCTCGACTTCGTAGGGACAGGTCTCAGCAGAGGGATCAACCCTCCTCTTCAGAACCATCCCAGGCTAGTAGAGGTGGAGGTCAGTGTTCTCGTGGTCGGCCCAGAGGCGAGGAGAGATCCAGTGGAGGCCAGGCACGATTCTATGCACTCCCTGACAGGCGTGATGCAGTTGCCTCCGATGCAGTGATTACATGTATCATTTATGTCTGTCACAGACATGCTTCTGTTCTATTTGATCCAGGGTCGACATATTCCTACGTGTCTTCTTATTTTGCACATCATCTGGGTGCGACTCGTGGTAGTCTTGATTTACCGGTTCATGTATCCACCCCCGTGGGTGATACGATTGTTACGGATTATGTCTATAGATCATGTGTTATTTCTATTGGGGGTCTGGAGACCCAGGCGGATCTGTTATTGTTAGGGATGCTAGACTTTGATATGATATTGGGTATGGACTGGTTGTCTCCATACCATGCTATATTGGACTGTCATGCTAAGACAGTTACGTTGGCTTTTCTTGGTATTTCTTAGATTGAGTGGTGGGGTTCTACCGATTTCGTCCCTAGCCGTGTTATTTCGTTTTTAAAGGCTTAGAAAATGGTTGAAAATGGGTGTTTGTCGTACTTAGCATTCGCGAGAGATGTGGGAGCTGAGTCTCCTAGCATTGATGTTGTACCTGTGGTGAGGGACTTTCCAGATGTATTCCCCTCAGACCTGCTGGGCATGCCGCCGGACAGGGATATTAATTTTGGAATTGACTTGGTGCCGGGTACTCAGCTCAGTTCCATTCCTCCTTATTGGATGGCACCAGCTGAGTTGAAAGAATTGAAAGATCAGCTTCAGGAGCTTTTGGATAAGGGTTGTATTCGCCCTAGTGTGTCTCAGTGGGGTGCACCAGTGTTGTTTGTTAAAAAGAAAGATGGTTCCATGCGGATGTGTATTGATTATAGACAATTAAATAGGGTAACAGTGAAGAACAAGTACCCTCTACCGCGCATTGATAATTTGTTTGATCAGTTACAGGGTGCGAGAGTGTTTTCTAAGATTGATCTTCGATCAGGCTATCATCAGCTGAAGATCAGGGACTCTGATATTATGAAGACTGTATTCAGGACCAGATATGGCCACTATGAGTTCCTTGTGATGTCTTTTGGGCTGACCAACGCCCCAGCAGCATTCATGCATCCGATGAACAGTGTGTTCAGGCTCTATTTGGATTTATTTGTGATTATGTTCATTGATGACATTCTAGTCTACTCCCGCAGTCAGGAGGAGCATGCTCAACATTTGAGTATGGTGTTGCAGAGGTTGAGGGAGGAGAAGCTGTATGCTAAATTCTCCAAGTGTGAGTTTTGGCTCGAGTCGGTAGCATTTCTAGGTCATGTGGTGTCTCGTGATGGCATTGAGGTTGATCCGAAGAAGATAAAGGCGGTGCAGAGTTGGCCTAGACCGTCCTCAGATACAGAGATTAGGAGCTTTCTTGGCTTGGCGGGATATTATCGCCGGTTTGTTCAGGGATATTCATACATTGCTTCTTCTTTAACTAAATTGACTTAGAAGGGTGCACCATTCGTGTGGTCTGCTGAGTGCGAGGAGAGCTTTCAGAAGCTCAAGACAACTTTGACCACAGCTCAAGTGTTAGTGTTGCCATCAGCCTCAGATTCATATATCGTTTATTGTGATGCCTCGAGAGTGGGGATAGGTTGTATATTGATGCAGGAAGTTAAGGTGATTGCTTATGCTTCTCGGTAGTTGAAGCCACTTGAGAAGAACTGTCATGTTCATGATTTAAAGCTTGCTGTCATAGTTCATGCCTTGAAGATTTGGAGGCATTATTTGTACGGCGTGTCCTGTGAGGTGTATACCAATCATCGTATTCTCCATCACTTGTTCAAACAGAAGGATCTTAATTTGAGACAGTGGAGATGGCTTGAGCTGCTTAAGGATTATGACATTACTATTCTATATCATCCGGGGAAAGCCAATGTGGTGCCCGATGCTTTGAGCCGGAAGGTCGGTCAGTATGGGCAGCTTGGCATATATTTCCACCTGAGGAGAGATCATTTGCTTATGATGTTCGGGCGCTAGCCAATCGGCTAGTGAGGTTAGACATTTCAGAGCCCAACTGGGTGTTGGCTTGTGTTGTCTCTCGGTCTTCTTTATATGATCGTATCCGTGAGCGCCAGTATGATGATCCACACTTGGCTTTCCTTAGGGACAGAGTTCAACATGATGATGCTAGAGATGTCACCATTGATAGTGACGACGTATTGAGGATTTAGGGCCGGATATGTGTGCCCGATGTTGATGGCCTTCGTGAGTTGATTCTGGAGGAGGCCCATAGCTCGCGGTATTCTATCCATCCAGTAGCCGCGAAGATGTACCAAGACTTGAAACATCATTATAGCTGGAGAAAGATGAAGATGGACATTGTCAGACATGTAGCACGGTGCCTCAACTGTCAGCAGGTTAAGTACGAACATTAGAGGCCCGGTGGTGTATTTCAGCGCATTGATATTCTTGAGTGGAAGTGGGAAAGGATCACTATGGACTTTGTTACTGGACTCCCTCGGACAACGAGGAAGTTTGATTCTGTTTGGCTGATTGTGGATAAGTTGACCAAGTCATCTCACTTCATTCCTGTGTGTACTACGTACTCCTAGAGCGGTTAGCTGAGATATTCATTCGGGAGATCGTTATATTGCATGGAGTCCCAGTTTCTATCATATCAGACAGAGGTACTCAGTTTACTTCACAGTTCTGGAGGACATTTCAGCGTGATTTAGGCTCGCAGGTTGAGCTGAGTACTGCATTCCATCCTCAGACGGACGGACAGTCCGAGCGTACTATTCAGATCTTGGAGGATATGCTGAGAGCTTGTGTTATTGACTTTGGTGGTTCGTGGGCTGATTACTTGCCTCTCGTAGAGCTTTCATATAACAACAGTTACCAATCCAGTATTCAGATGGCGCCGTATGAGGCTTTATATGGGAGACGGTGTAGATCTCCAGTTGGTTGGTTTGAGCCTGGTGAGGCAAGGTTATTGGGGACGGAGTTAGTCCAGGATGCTTTGGATAGGGTGAAGGTTATTCAGGAGAGACTTTGCACAGCTCAGTCGCGCCAGAAGAGTTATGCGGACCGGAAGGTTCGAGATGTGTCTTATTCTGTGGGTGAGAAAGTCTTACTGAAGGTTTCGCCGATGAAGGGCGTCATGAGATTTGGGAAGAAAGGGAAGCTCAGTTTGAGATTTATTGGCCCTTTTGAGATCCTCAAGAGGATTGGAGAGGTGGCGTATATGCTTGCCTTGCCACCCAGTCTATCGGGAGTTCATCCAGTATTTCACGTATCCATGCTCCGAAAATATGTTGGCGACCCATCGCATGTGTTGGACTTTAGCACTATTCAGCTTGGTGATGACTTGACCTATGATGTGGAGCCTATAGCTATATTGGGTCGTCAGGTGAGAAGATTGAGGTCCAAGGACATTGCATCAGTTATGGTTCAGTGGAGAGGTCGACCCGTAGAGGAGACCACTTGGGAGATCGAGCGGGAGATGCGGAGCAGATATCCTCACTTGTTTGAGTCATCAGGTATGTCTCTTGAAAACATAACAATCCATACCAAGTTGTCACAATTGAATTTCTGTCTAGACTACAAAAATTTGTACTATACCCCCAAGTAAATATACTTTAGAAAAATTGTTTGAAAAACTATGTATGTATTGTATCTATATATGGGGAATGGTTATCTTTAAAGTGAACTAAAAACCAGCAGAAAAATCAGTCAGAATCGCTAGTGGTCAGTCAGAAAAGTCACTCCTGGTGCACTAGCAGCAACAACAACATCAACAACTAGTGCACCAGTTCTAGCTACATCAGCAGAACAGACAATATGTAGATTCAAACTGTGCCAGTTACCCTGCTTCTCTTTGGGATACTGAACATCATCTTCGCAGTTACTACAACCACACCAGTAAGGCTTTAAACTAGCCTAGTTTTTTTTTTATTTTTACAGGAACAGGGATCATACCCAGAGTTCCAAAGAGAAATATGATTCTCCTGTTCCTAATGTTGTGTTACAATATTTGACACACGGACATCGTATCACATACAATTCTCCTGTTCTTCTAAAGGCATAAACAAAAAAAATTTGCACCCCAATTATGTAGTATTCGTCAAGTCGGTTATCAACAAGTTGCATCCATTACTTACTTGGTGCCATAACCTTTGATATTAAATAGAAATAATATTTAAAAAGTTAAGATCACAAAAGCATTAAGATGCACATTACTTATAAAAGAAAGTACTACGATGCACAGTACTTGTGATTACACATGTTAGAATCATCTTTATGACTAAATTTCTTACGATTTTACAAGAATAAAATAAACTACAAGTTAATATGCATAACATATAACTCACAATTGCTAAACAAAATGAGAAATTAAAACACGTCAGACACTCTAAAATTAAATCACTAGTTTTTTATCTTGTCTTCCTTAAATAAAAAAAATGATACAATAACTATCATTCTATGATTTTGATATTGTATAGTAAACAATATAACCTAAAAGAAAACCTAAAAAGTTAATTAGTAAGAGAGATTTTGACATATAGAACCCGAGATTTTGACTCTCCATATATAGAATTCTAAGTTGTAAAAAACAAATAAAGAAACAAAATTTTGAAGAATCCTATAGTAGCTATAGGAAGTTAATAGCAACTAACCAACTGTGCTTTCTGAAAATTTATTAGAAGAACAATGTATGTATAGAAGCTCCTAGATTTGAAATATAGAGGAGATATGACTCATCTCCCGTGTGAATTCTTCATCACTTGCTTCAATTTATTCAGAGAGTGGGGGTTCATCTTTTGTATTTAAAAATGCTTGCATTTGATTCTTAACATAATTCAGAACTAAAAAGGAAAGAAAAATAGACTAATGTAATCCAGCGAAAGATGTTATGATCAATTTAATAAAAAATTATTTAATTAATCAGAGAATCCACTGCAAACTTTGAGTCTCGTCCACGATAATGTTTCTTTGTTCTTCAACTGGACAAAGATTTCTCGAATAGGCCAAACTTTATTTTTCTCAGAAATTCAAGCAAACAACAACACTAATAACTACTCAGTAAAATCCCACAAAGTGGGGTCTAGGGAGGGTAATTTGTATGCATACCTTACCTCTACCCCGATAGGGCAGAGAGGTTATTTTCGATAGACCCTCAGCTCAGAAAATAAAGACTTAAATATAAACCAGTTACAATTGAATTTATGTGATGGAAGGACCATACACCCCACAGTTGTTTGAGTCAGACAGACAACAAAAAAGCTTTTGATTGATATGGAGAAATTCAGATTATATATGACCGATAGGAGAACCTTATAAATAAAAAATGATCGATAATAGATTGATGAGAGGTACGTTGAAAGGGAAACATCTATAGAATTCGACAAAGAACGCCTCCCTCTTTTTGAGTAGATAATTCATGAACTGAGAGATAATAGATACTAAGAAACAGCTCGGATGGTACTTTTGTCTCTCTAATAGGTTTACCGTGGCTAAGTAAATTAGAGAGTACCCTCTAACATTCTAAAGCGTTCATGTTAACAAGTCCATCCATTAGGAGTCAAGGAAAGCAATAGAACTATTCATATGGAGAAATCTGCTAATAAGAAGCGATTTGATATCTATGAATTTTCAATTGCATGTCTATAAGTATCCTTTGAAATGAGGTCCGTGATTTGAGTTTGTATTTTCAATTTGAACTTCATATTCAGATCCGCTGTAAAGCATTTAAGCCTTGTGAATTTCAAATATATAGAATGAAATCTCTCAAATTCAAATGGCTTTGTCTCCTGCAAACTCATTTGCTCCTTTTTTTTGGTTGCAAACAGACATTATTATACTCCTTCCCTAAATCCTAATACTTCATCATTCCCCTTCTCTGCTCCCTAATGTCGATTATTTGCTATCTTCTGAAATAGTTCTCCTCTATGCTAATCTGCCAGTCCTTTTTTACTTATCAAGCTATCAATATTGACTAACCTTTGAACCTATATTAGATATAACTGAGATATTTATAAATTAATAAACGTACAAGTACAAGTTTCAACTTTATCTTATCTAAATTCCGAATGACGCACTTAAAGATTTGTCAAAAATGATATTTTGATGGACAACCATAATCGAAAAAGATGACTAGGTTAATACTCTAGGAATCAAAGTAAGCATTTTGAAGCATATCTATGTAATTAAATTGTCTAAGCTTTCCTTCTCGAATGTCAGGACCTAGTCTCTTGACTAGCAGGACGTCATCCAATATCTCTTGCTCCGTTTCTAATTAGAGAATTCCTATATTATCCACTTATATGAAGTTATGATTGTGACACGTTTGTACTTTCTTGCTATGCAAAAACTAACTGAGCAAAAGCACGACAAAAAGGTTCAACAAAGACTGCATTCTGCCAAAAAGTTTACTATTCGGCTAACATCTTATATGTTTTTCTTCATGTTAGAAAAAGATATCTTACTGAAATCATATAACTTTTGAATTAAAAGATGTCCTTTTATCCACAAAATGCAATTTCATTAATTATAGTGCAATTAGAAAATCATTCTAATGCTTTTGATATTATAGTACTACTTAAACTATACAATTATTTCTATAAACACTTAAATTGATAGTATTTTTCCGTTTCTTTCCATCCATTAAACTAAACAAATAAGTAAAGTAAATTAAACAAAATCAAATAAATAGAACGGATTTTTGATTCAATGGGGGGGGGGGGAAGCACAAAGAAGAAATTTAAAGAAACAGAACAGATCAAAGAGAAAGAAATTAAACTTACTCTTGTTTAGGTGGATAATCCAATAGTATAATTTGTGTGAAGTACTTTGGATTAAGGCCCCCAAAGAAGAAATTAAACAGAGTACGTTCTGAACGGAGCTCTCAACAGTGACGACGAAGTGGCGCCTCGCTCTTTGCAACCTTTCTCAGTTTTTTCACTGTCACGACCCTAGTTCACCAATCGTGAACCTGTCATGACGGCACCCAGCCTTCGCGACTAGGTAAGCCTAACACCATGCGGAATATACAATTTCATGAATAAAAGATAAGATAATAGCGGAATAATATAAATAAAATGTAATAAGTGCCGCTCGGCACATACACTTCGCCAAAACACACTAGTCAATATACTACCAAGACCCGAAAACCCACGGACAACACAGACTAAGAAAGAGTACAACTGTGGCTCTATACATCACGAATGTCTATACAACGGAAACAAGGGAAAAAATTGATATCACTAATCAGAATAGAAGGGGACTTTCCGGATCCGCGGACGTAGCAGATCATACCTCAAGTCTCCTGAAAGTGCCCCTAAATCACATGTAATGTGTCTGATCTGATGTACCTGGGTCTGCATAACAAAAGTGTGCAGAAGAGTAGTATGAGTACACCACGGCGGTACTTAGTAAGTGCCAAGCCTAACCTCGATGGAGTAGTGACGAGGAAGGTCAGGGCCCTACCGAGAGACAATAACATAATGATAATAACAATAATAAACAGTTTAAATAAGAATGAGTCTGAAATAACAATAATAAAGTGAAAACTGTAACCGTCTACAATTAAGCTAACAACAAGTAACCAACACAACATAAATTCAAATCAGCAAATCCAGAATCTACGGGAATTGAACCCGCAGTCCCTCTCTATATCCAACAACTCAGGATCCCCGGGAATTGAACCCGCAGTCCCTACATCAGTATCTCTTGGTCTCCGGGAATCGAACCCGCAGCCTTAGGATCTCCGGGAATTAAACCCGCGGTCTGTACCTCAATATCTCAGGATCTCCGGGAATTGAACCTCAGTCCGTGTCTCAAAATATTAGGATCTCCGGGAATCAAACCCGCAATCCGCATCTCAATATCTCA
Organism: Nicotiana noctiflora; assembly: GCA_032618575.1. Taxonomy (NCBI): domain Eukaryota; kingdom Viridiplantae; phylum Streptophyta; class Magnoliopsida; order Solanales; family Solanaceae; genus Nicotiana; species Nicotiana noctiflora. Next base: position 162,920 of record JASVEL010003248.1, read on the forward strand.
ATAAACTCCGGGTCTCCGAGAATCGAACCTACAGCCCTTGGATCTCTGGGAATTGAGCCCGCAGTACGTATCTCAATATCTCAACAAACTCCGGGTCTCCGGGAATCGAACTCGCAGCCCTTGGATCTCCGGGAATTGAATCCGCAGTCTACAAATGCAAACACAATCAATAAGAGGAAAAGCACAGAGAAATATGTAACAAATAACTACAATTTACACAAAACCAGCATCAACAAGTTCAGGAAGTTCAAGTAAGGCAAGTAAGCACTTAGACAGATAATCCTATCTAATCATGCTTTTCTAACGAATATCAGGTAAGTATTACAATTTAATCAATTAAATAAAAGAATATCACAATTTGAGCAGTTCAAGTAAGGTGGTTTTTCCAACAATTTGCGCATGTACACGCCCGTCACCTCACGTACAAGGCATTAAATCAACACATAATATCCTATGGGAGAAGGTTCCCCCACGCATGGTTAGACAAGTCACTTACCTCACTTCCGGTACAAAACTGCTAAGAAATGACTCACTTGCCACGAGTATCCGACTTCGAGTGGCTCAACTCTATCCAATTAAATTGCATATTGTAAATAATAATTCAAGTAATTTATTCTACAATTAAATTCTAAGCTAATACTAAAAATTATGAAAAATGACCAACATCAAACAAACATCGATGAAGCTCGATTTCTAAAAGACGGGGTTTTTAGCCATACATATCCGAAATTCGCCCGTTAATGATACTACGATGATCCAACAATTTTTTGTAACTTCAATCTATAATTCAACATTCAATAGGACCAATATTGGTAATAAATTCCATAACTAAAGCCATTTAGGCATATTATAAAATACCTTGTAGGCATAGTTATTTTCACCTCATAACTATAGTATTGGTTCTTCCAACTATCACCATTAACCAACAATTCATCTCACCATCATTCCTAACCAATTTATAACTTTCAAATACACATGTATGACCATCCATTCACACCCAACCAACAAAATTCCATCAAATAAACACCATTAAATCCCTACCATGTTCATGTATTTAAATTGGGAATTTATGACTTCCAATTACCATGCCATAAGTTGTAATACTTGATTCATACTCATATTCCCATAATATATCCATATATATAAGTGTAAGGTGTAGGATTTACCTTTTGGAAGAAATCTTGCAAAACCCTCTTTTGAGTTCTTGAAGGAATTTCTTGAATATATAAAGATTTTCAAGATTAATCCCTGTTAATATAAGTGTTTAGGAGTAGTAATCAACTCAAAATACTCCAAAAATCTTACCTTGGATCATAGAAATGAAGAGTAGGACGGATTCCTCTTGAGAGAGCAAGCCCTTGCCCCAAAAATGACTTTGGAACTCTCTATACCCGGTCTTTGTGGTATTTAGGGGCCTGCTACTAGCGCGCCCACGCTAAATTAGTGCGGGTTGAGGCAGAATGTAACCCAATTAGCGCGGGCTACTAGCGCTCCCGCGCTAAGGCCGCGCTACTGACATATGCCCAGTAAAATGGACATAACTTTCTGTATACACCTCCAAATGACGCACGGTTTGTTGCGTTGAAAACTATACTCAAAGTGATTTAATTTGATAAGTTGTGGGTCACACAAATATTTATATAATGGGAGATAGGGTTGTTTAAATTGAGGTCTTGTGCACACTCATTTACATTTTCGCCTATTGTGAAGTTTTCCAACTTCAAAAATTCCCGTTAACCATCCGAAATCACCCCGAAGCCCTCGGGACCTCAACAAAAAGTACAAACGCATCCTAAATCATCATATGAACTTGTTCCAATCATAAAACACATCCAACTATCAGAAATCACCAATCCGCAACGGATTCAAGCCTAAGTTCAACCTAAACTTCCGAAACTCGTATTTAATCAAAAACCCGACCTAAACACATCCGAATGACTTGAAATTTTGCACACATATCCCAAATCACCTGACGAACATACAGCAACTTCCAAAACTCCGTTCCGACTCTCGGATCAAAATCTCACTTATTAACCAGATATCACTAAAATACTAGCTTTCGGAATTTCTAGCCTAAATGAGCTACTGACTTCCAAAATACATTCCGAACATGCTCCTAACCCCGAAATCACCTAACGGAGCTAACAGAATCATCAGATACCCATTCCGAGGTCGTCTAAATACAGTTCCGATTATGGATCATTTTTCAACACATAAAGCTCTCATTTAGGAATTAAGTGTCCCAAAACATTCCGAATCCCAACACCGAACGTCCTAGCAAACCAAAATAGTAGAAATGAACTTACAAGAAGTAGTTAATAGGGAAACAGGGTACAAATTCTAAAATCGACCAGTCGGGTCGTTATATTCTCCCACACTTAAACATTCGTTCGTCCTCAAACAAGCATAAAGAACATACCTGGAGTAGGGAAAAGATAGGGCATATCCCACTCAGTCTCCCAAGTCATCTTGTCAACCGGCTGGCCCCACCATCGAACGTTTACTGAAGCTTTATCCTTGGACCTGAGCTTTCGGACCTGCCTGTCCAATATTGCCACTGGCTCCTCAACATAGGATAGATACTTATCCAATTGGACTGAGCTGAAATCCAACACGTGCGACGGGTCCCCGTGATATCTCCAGAGCATCGAGACATGAAATACTGGATGAACTCCTGCCAAGCTGAGAGGTAGTGCAAGTTCATAAACAATTCATCCAACACGCTTCAATATCTCAAAATTGCTAATAAACCTTAGACTCAACTTCCTTTTCTTCCCAAATTTCATAATGCCCCTTTATAGGCGTAACATGAATCATGGCCTTCTCTTCCACCATATCGGAACCATCATGAACTTTCTGATCACATAACTATTCTGCCTGGACGAGGTTATACAGATTCTATCCTGAATCACTTTAAACTTTTCCAAAGTATTCTAAACCAAGTTTGTGCCCAATAATCTAACCTCACGGGACTCAAACCACCCCACCAGGTCTTTGGTTCTCATAATTAACTTGCTCACAGTTGGGGCACCGAGCTAAAATTCAGACTAGGCTCTGAAAGATCCAACCAAATATCCTCATTCGATACCAAGTAGCCTAAGAATGCCACAAAATACATCTAGAACTCACATTTTAAAATTTATGCATGTAATTTCTTTTCTCTCAGATTCTGAAGCACTCTCCTCAGATGCTGCTCATGATCTTCCTGACTCCGAGAATACACCACAATTTCATCAATAAAGACAATAACAAAGGGTAAAGATGTTGCTGAAATACTGTGTGCATCAAATGCACAAAAATTGTTGGGGAATTAGTTAGCCCAAATGACATACCTGGAACTCATAATGATCATATTGAGTCCTGAAGCAAATCTTAGGGATAGCTGGCTCCCGAACCTTCAATAGATGGTAACCTGAGCATAAGTCAATCTTAGAAAATACACTGCGCCCTGAAGCTAGTCAACATATCATCAGTACGAGGAAGAAGATAGCAGTTATTAACTATAGCCTTGTTCAGCTGGTGATAATCAATACACATACGCATGGAACCATCCTTATTTTTAACAAACAAGATAGAAGCACCCCCAAGATGATATACAAGGCCGAATAAAACCCTTTTCAAGAAAATTCCTATAACTGATCATTAAACTTAACTGAAGGTTTCACCTCATCCTTAGTCCATAACCTTAGGAAAATAACCAAACTTCAATATTTAACATTCAATATAGTGCCTGAATTTTTACATTGTCACACTGCATTAGTCTCATTTCAACATACTTCAACTTTTAATAGCGCTTAATTACTTCGAAATTATTTTCTCCGGGATGTTATAGACTTAGGGTCACTCGTCCTCAAAGGCACAACGTAACTTACCTCTTTCTTCGCACATCTTAATATTTCAAATTTTTCTAACTCCCAAATTTTTCAAAAAATTTGGCAGAGCCTCCCTTGTAATTGGGCCTATCCACCTGCCAGAGTAACACCAAAACAACTCCTAACAACACATCCACAACTCAATGAAGCACCACAATGTATATATCAATAACAATAATCTCATCATTATAAGCATCGCATTATCATACTGATATCTAGACATATAACACATCATCTATATGCTAATAACCATGTCTCTGGCCATAATAGTTATTCATAATCACAACATTGCCAATTAACCTTATGTTAACAAACATCTCATTTCAGACCTCCGTTTTACTCAAAATGAAGCATGAAGATCTCATAATTACTTACCCAAATTGACAAGTCACATTTAACACCATCTGGGCGCCCATCTCGTAGGCTAAAACTCAACGTTTGCAACACAAAATGATTGAATATTAACAGAAAATACACAAGAATTGTCAAATAAGCCTAACAGGCATGACTCCCATTTAAAAGATAGTACAAAATTTTAAATTTCATAAATTGAGAATTTTAAACACATAACTTTTCACCGCCAGGACCTTGTCCTTATATAATATCCACCGCAGCTTCTAGCTCGGTTTAAAGCATTTCACATCATATAATTATTCGAGAATATTATCCTCAACTCTGAATCACAATTATTTGCACATTGTGCCAACTGAAAGTTCCTTTCTTTCTCTTTTTCATCAATTTCCGTCAAAGAGAATCACAACATATAATGAACCCTCATACCGATAGGGCATATAATTGACAATTGCAATTAATTATCCTAAAATTACATCAAAACTCACTGAAGTAAGTAATAGAAAGTCACTTTTAGCCTCATAGATATATTTTATTTTTATTAGTGACCAACACATAATGATAGGGATAGCTATCTCCATATAATATCCCAACATGAGTGTTCATATAAGTAGATTTCAGGATTACGACGCTCACTCATGAGTGGAGTATATTAAGAGGACTCTCCTCAAATTTTTTGAAAATCACATCAAATTAAGGAATAATATCCTTTTATAACAATCAAAATTATAGTTGTGATGACACCATTTGGTGTAGTGGTCTTGGCCACACTATAGCAATTATATCAATGGGTCGGGCATCCACCTCTAAGGCGCCATCTACCCAATTTGTTCTCCATCTCTAACTTATAGTGTATGTAAATTAGTAATTATAATAGAGTGTGTTGACTGTGTGTCCTGATTAACTGGAGCACTACGAGTATTCTGAAATCGTTTTCATTTCCCTGTTGATACGAAATATAGAATTATTATGGACATAGGAACATCGAAGGTCCAAACACCATCCCATACAAATCTCAGCTCTTACTCATATGCAAGTTTCAGAGAACTCTTGAATACCACTTAAATACATCGCATGCCAGATCTGATATGACACATGACCCACAATTTGATTGTTGATAATGAACTCTTTTTACTTGGGGCAAAGCCATAAGATACATCCTGATAATCCACGATACTAACCTTTATCGCTTGTACGTCATAATCATAAGACAACTCAAGACATTCGTTTGGTACATGTCCTTCTTAGGACAGTTAAACTCACTTCCCCCAGTATCTCTGTTGCTAGTTGTACCCTTCGCTAAATAGACATCTCATACGAACCATATAGTCTTTATTACTACCAACTATCTTTAGATCTACATCCACCCCGTGATTCTACCATTACTGTGACGATTAGGCAGTTAAGTAAACCTTCTCAAAACCGTACTTATCAACTGAATGTCAAAACCTAGTGCACCCCCATGTGCAAAATTGAATGGATCTCTCAATACTTTTGCATTATTAATATGGATTACACGCGGTAACAATGGTTGAGTAAATTCTTGGCTCCCTCATAATCCCTCTGTAGTATCATGAACCATCGACGGATACTTGATACCGAGTGCGCAAATTTCAATACACGAGTGGATGCAAAAAAACAAATGATATAGGCTCCAACTGAATAAATGACGCACGATAAGGAATGAAATGAAGTGGAATTTTCCTAACGGTACATAGCCTCTCGTAGATAAATACGGACGTCTCCGTATCGATCAGCGAGACTCTAAATAACCGGTCTGGGTCCCGTGACTCCTATGAACCTAGAGTTCTGATACCAACTTGTCACGACCCTAGTTCACCAATCGTGAACCTGTCATGACGGCACCCAGCCTTTGCGACTAGGTAAGCCTAACACGATGCGGAATATACAATTTTATGAATAAAAGATAAGATAATAGCGGAATAATATAAATAAAATGTAATAAGTGCCGCTCGGCACATACGCTTCGCCAAAACACACTAGGCAATATACTACCAAGACCCGGAAACCCACGGGCAACACAGACTAAGAAAGAGTACAACTGTGGCTCTATACATCAAGAATGTATATACAACGGAAACAAGGGAAATAACTGATATCACTAATGAGAATAGAAGGGGACTCTCCGGATCCGCGGACGTAGCAGATAATACCTCAAGTCTCCTGAAAGTGCCCCTAAATCACATGTAATGTGTCTGATCTGATGTACCTGGGTCTGCACAACAAAAGTGTGCATAAGAGTAGTATGAGTACACCACGGCGGTAGTCAGTAAGTGCCAAGCCTAACCTCGATGGAGTAGTGATGAGGGAGGTCAGGGCCTACCGAGAGACAATAACATAATGATAATAACAATAATAAACAGTTTAAATAAGAATGAGTCTGAAATAACAACAATATAGTGAAAACTGTAAACGTCTACAATTAAGCTAACAACAAGTAACCAACACAACATTAATTCAAATTAACAAATCCAGAATCTACTGGAATTGAACCCGTAGTCCCTACATCAGTATCTCTTGGTCTCCGGGAATAGAACCCGCAGCCCAAGGATCTCCGGGAATTGAACCCGCAGTCTGTACCTCAATATCTCAGGATCTCCGGGAATTGAACCCGTAGTCCGTGTCTCAATAGCTCAGGATGTCCGGGAATCGAACCCGCAGTCCGCATCTCAATATCTCAATAAACTCCGGGTCTCCAGGAATCGAACCCGCAGCCCTTGGATCTCCGGGAATTGAACCCGCAATCCGTATCTCAATATCTCAACAAACTCCGGGTCTCCGGGAATCGAACCCGCAGCCCTTGGATCTCCGGGAATTGAACCCGTAGTCCACAAATGCAAACACAATCAATAAGAGGAAAAACACAGAGAAATATGTAACAAATAATTACAATTTACACGAAACCAGCATCAACAAGTTCAGGAAGTTCAAGTAAGGCAAGTAGGCACTTAGACAGATAATCCTATCTAATCATGCTTTTCTAACGAATATCATGAAGTATTACAAATTAATCAATTAATAAAAAGAATATCACAATTTGAGCAGTTCAAGTAATGTGGTATTTCCAACAATTTGCGCATGTACACGCCCGTCACCTCGCGTACAAGGCATTAAATCAACACATAATATCCTAGGGGAGAAGGTTCCCCCATGCAAGGTTAGACAAGTCACTTACCTCAATTCCGGTACAAAACTGCTAAGAAACAACTCCCTTGCCACGAGTATCCGACTCCGAGTGGCTCAACTCTATCCAATTAAATTGCATATTGTAAATAATAATTCAAGTAATTTATTCTACAATTAAATTCTAAGCTAATACGAAAAATTATGAAAAATGACCAACATCACACAAACATCGATGAAGCTCGATTTCTAAAAGACGGGGTTTTTAGCCATACATATCCGAAATTTGCCCCTTAATGATACTATGATGATCTAATATAGTTATGTAACTTCAATCTATAATTCAACATTCAATAGGGCCAATATTGGTAATAAATTCCATAACTTAAGCCATTTAGGCATATTATCAAACACCTTGTAGGCATAGTTATTTTTACCTCATAACTATAATATTGGTTCTTCCAACTATCACCATTAACCAACAATTCATCTCACCATCATTCCTAACCAATTTATAACTTCCAAATACACATGTATGACCATCCATTCACACCCAACCAACAAAATTCCATCAAATAAACACCTTTAAATCCCTACCATGTTTATGTATTTAAATTGGGAATTTATGACTTCCAATTACCATGCCATAAGTTGTAATACTTGATTCATACTCATATTCCCATAATATATCCATATATGTAAGTCTAAGATGTAGGATTTACCCGTTGGAAGAAATCTTGCAAAACCCTCTTTTGAGTTCTTAAAGGAATTTCTTGAAAATATAAAGATTTTCAAGATTAATCCATGTTAATATAAGTGTTTAGGAGTAGTAATCAACTCAAAATACTCCAAAAATCTTACATTGGATCACAGAAATGAAGAGTAGGACGGATTCCTCTTGAGAAAGCAAGCTCTTGCCCCAAAAAGGACTTTGGAACTCTCTATACCCGGCCTTGGGGTATTTAGGGGCCTGCTACTAGCGTGCCCGCGCTAAATTAGTGCGGGTTGAGGTAGAATATAACCCAATTAGCGCGGGCTACTAGCGCTCCCGCGCTAGGGCCGCGCTACTGACACATGCCCAGTACAATGGTCCAAACTTTCTGCATACACCTCCAAATGACGCACGGTTTGTTGCGTTGGAAACTAGACTCAAAGGGCTTTAATTGGATAGGTTGTGGGTTACACAACTCTTTATATTACGGGAGATATGGTCGTTTAAAATGAGGTCTTGTGCACACTCATTTACATTTTCGCCTATTATGAAGTTTTCCAACTTCAAAAATTACCGTTAACCATCCGAAATCACCCCGAGGCCTTCGGGACCTCAACCAAAAGTACAAACCCATCCTAAATCATCATATGAACTTGTTCCAATCATAAAACACATCCAACAATACACAAATCACCAATCCGCAACGGATTCAAGCCTAAGTTCAACACAAACTTCTGAAACTCGTATTTAATAAAAAAAACCGACCTAAACACGTCCGAATGACTTGAAATTTTGCACACTTATCCTAAATCACCTGACGAAGATACAACAACTTCCAATACTCCGTTTTGACTCTCGGATCAAAATCTCACTTATCAACCAGATATCACTAAAATACTAGCTTTCGACATTTCTAGCCTAAATAAGCTACTGACTTCCAAAATACATTTCGAACACGCTCCCAACCCTAAAATCGCCTAACGGAGCTAACAGAATCATCGGATATCCATTCTGAGGCCGTCTAAATATAGTTCCGATTACGGACCATTTTTCAACACTTAAAGCTCTCATTTAGGAACTATATGTCCCAAAATATTTCTGTGATGACCTGGCCCGTCATCATGTGAGTTATCACCTCGTTATCCGCGTTAAATGCTTGTTAATGTTTCAATATGTATGTTTGGCGAGTTTGAGTCAATTCGGATTGAGTTTGGTTGGAATTGAGACAAATAGTCTCTTAGAAGAAGGAATATTTGGGAAAAGTCAACCGGATGTTGACTTGTGGGTTAGAGAGTGCGGAATCGAATTCTGATGATTCGGTCAACTCCGGGAGGTCATTTATAAGCTAGGAAAGCGATCGGGAGTGAATTTGGACGCCCGGTGTAGAAATAGGCTTGAATTGGCCAAGGTTGAATTTTGGCGAAATCCGAACGGTAGGTGAGATTTTGATCCGGGGGTCAGAATGGAATTCCGACAATTCCTGTAGCTTCGTTATGTGATTTTGAATATGTCCGCAAATTTTTAGGTCATTCGGACGTCGTTTGGTCGGGTTTTTGATTGAGTGTGCAATTCGGAAAGTTTTAAGGAATTTAGGCTTGAATTCGATGTGAATTATGGGTTTTTATGTTATTAGATGTATTTTGAGGATTGGAACAAGTTCGAATAAAGTATTAAGATGTGGTGGTGTGTTTGGATGAGGTCCCGGGGACCTCGGGGTGTTTTCGGATGGTTAAACGGGAGAAAATATGGAAAATTGCAGACTTGTGCACTGGTTCTGTTGTTTTCGCTCCTGCGGAAATGGGGGCGTAGGATGGGGGGGCGTAGGAGCGGACATGGGGGCGCAGGGGCGAGTGAATTCGCAGAAGCGGAATCGTTTCCGCTGAAGCGGCGTCGCAGGAGCGAAGATGAGACCGCAAAAGCGGTCGAGAGGCGAGATGGGGAAGACCGCAGAAGCGGATTGATGATCGCATAGGCGAGTCCGCAGGAGCGGACTCGTGATCGCAGAAGCGGGAATGACCGCAGGACCGGAGGAATTCCGCAGGAGTGGACCCGCAAAAGAGGTCCGTGGATCGGAGGAGCGGAAATGGCCAAATGGGCCTTGTTTCGCAGAAGCGACCAGTTGGTCGCAGAAGCGAAAATCGCAGAGAGTTAATTGTAACAGAAGTGAGAAAATTTCAGAAACATTTCACACATTTGGGTCTCGGCTTAAGGGGGCGATTTTGAGGAGAAACCCAAGGGAAATCATAGGATAATCAACTATGGACTCATATTATGATTAGTATTGATAATATTATGCAATTATCTCATGACAAGAGGGGTTGCTCTGATGGTAAGCAACCCCCACTTCCAACCGAGAGGTTGTGAGTTCGAGTCTCCCCAAGAGCAAGGTGGGTAGTTCTTGGAGGGAAGGATGCCGGGGGTCTATTTGGAAACAGCCCTCTCTACCTTAGGGTAGGGGTAAGGTCTGCGTACACACTACCCTCCCCATACCCCACTAAGTGGGATTATACTGGGTTGTTGTTGTTGTTGTTGTATCTCATGAAAATGGAGGATTTAGCCCTAGGCTTGAACTTTAGAAAATCAAGGTTTTGAGTGGGCAAATGGAGTCCGAATTTGATAAATTTTATATGCCTAGACTCGTATTGAGATGAGGGTTCCGAATATGTAACTTTTATAATTTTTCGAGAAGCGCACCAAATGTCGGGTTTTAACAACTTTGTGGGTTTTGATGCAATTTGGGTTATTTCGAATGGGTTGCGTGAATTTGGCATATATTGATGTATTATCATTGATTTTGAGTAGATTTGGCATTTGAGGTGATTTATTTGCGAGGCAAGCGCAGGCAGGCTGAGTCTTCTACCGGTTCGAGGTGAGTGGTGATAGTAACTAATGTACTGAGGGTTTGAAACCCCGTACTAGCACTTCACAGTGCTATGTTGAGATGAGACACACGTCGTGTGACGAGCGTGGTGACATTGTGATTGGGGACTTTGACTTGGTCCTTCCCGACTAATAGTATACTGTGTGTTATGACTGATAATAAGATTATAACTGTACAATTGGGCTAATAGCCATGTTTGGGGCCTTGTGCCGATCTGTAGAGCATTAGGGAACCTATAGAGCTAGGTGACCCTTATATCATGTTGGAAACATACACTCGGCCGTAGCTCTAGCTGTATAGCATAATATGAGCCCGTACTAGATGTGTACATTGAGAGAGATTATCTAGGGTGGAATTCCCTGTTCTAGCTGAGTGGGCCTGAAAGGCCAAGTCTATATTGACTGAGACAGGGTCTAGGACCCACTATATATATTATATTGGGCCTGAGAGCCCAGGTATATTATTGACAGAGATAGGGTCAAGGACCCACTGTGATATATTATATTGGGCCTGAGAGGCCAAGTATATACTGACTGGGATAGGGTCGAGGACCCATTATGAGGTATTACATATATACCTACATTGGATCGGGTGGCACGCCGCCACAGGTATTGTATTTAGATCGGGTGGCATGCCGCCACATGTATGGTATCATGATCGGGTGGCACGCTGCCAAGGTATGGTATCTGAATCGGGTGGTACGCCGCCACGGGTATGTTATTGGAACGGGTTGCGCGCCGCAACAGTGTGATTGGGAAAATATAGCTTACTATAGGTTACCTTGTATACAATATTTCCTAGCTTCTGAGGAATAGTCCATATTGGGCATCGCTCGGGGAATAGCACATCGGTTGTGTCCTTTCAGAATTTGATAGCGTATAGCATTGTATCACCGCAAGTGTGATTGATTGCTTAAGTTCAGACCTAGATATGTGTGTAGCTGACCATTTTGAGCATGGTGACTTGAGGTGCTCCATGAGTAATAGTGTTTGGATAGAATCATGAGTTGTGACAAGGCCACGTGATGTTATGACCTTTCGAGGAGGATTCAGGTACCCTAATTCTATGATGTGAGACGAGGTCTCGGTTATGTGTTGTGATGGTATTGAGGAATTTGAATTATGGCTCTTTTGTGTGAGTCGGTTATTATGATTCGAGTGAGTTCAGATCGTTCTTATTGAAGCATGTGTTGTGCTCGTTGTGGCATAGGCCGGTGCTGAGGTGTCATGTCACCGGTGTGGTGTGTTATGATCGAAATGACCGTTGGAGTCATTAATGAATACGAGCATATTGGATCTTAGCTTGTTAGAAAGGTAAAATCGAGGTTTGGCTCCGAAACCTATTGTGGTATCAGTTTTAAAAGGGAAATAGATTCACGAATGGTTGACCCGAGAGATGGGTTCGGTATATCGCGTGCTTCAGTTGCCGTGGGCAGGATATGAAGGTGTTGGAATAAGACTCTATCTAATGAAAGAGTTTTTCAGCTAGTATTTGGTTATTGTGGCCAGTTTTCGTGATTAGAGATTATCGTATCGAGTGATTGGGTTGTTTGATAAATCATGTGATCTCACCCGGAGTGGCGAGTTGGCTATTACAGATGGATCGTGTGTATTCTGAGTATAGGCATGAGATTCGGATTTAGTATGTGATTTCAGAAAGTGCAATGTGGTCTATGATGCGGATGGGCTGTGAGATTTCCAGCCATAGTGTGTGCCGGACATGTATGAGATAGGGTGACGTGGGATCGCCCCGAATATACGCTTGGTAGGGTCATTCATCTATTGGGTTACTTCCAGTAAACCTCTTGGTCCGCTCGAGGACGAGCGTTTGCTTAAGTTGGGGAGAATATGATGACCCGGCCCGTCATCATGTGAGTTCTCACCTCGTTATCCCCGTTAAATGCTTGTTAATGTTTTTAATATGTATGTTTGGCGAGTTTGAGTCAATTCGGATTGAGTTTGGTTGGAATTGAGACAAATAGTCTCTTAGAAAAAGAAATATTTGGGAAAAGTCAACCGGATGTTGACTTGAGGGTTAGATAGCGCGGAATCGAATTCTGATGATTCGGTTAGCTCCGGGAGGTCATTTATAAGCTAAGAAAGTGATCGGGAGTGAATTTGGATGCCCGGTGTAGAAATAGGATTGAATTGGCCAAGGTTGAATTTTGGCGAAATCCGAACGGTAGGTGAGAATTTGATCCGGGGGTCAGAATGGAATTCCGACAATTCCTGTAGCTTCGTTATGTGATTTTGAATATGTCCGCAAATTTTCAGGTCATTCGGACGTCGTGTGGTCGGGTTTTTGATTGAGTGTGCAATTCGGAAAGTTTTAAGGAATTTAGGCTTGAATTCGATGTGAATTATGGGTTTTTATGTTATTAGATGTATTTTGAGGATTGGAACAAGTTCGAATAAGGTATTAAGATGTGTTGGTGTGTTTGGATGAGGTCCCGGGGACCTCGGGGTGTTTTCGGATGGTTAAACGGGAGAAAATACGGAAAATTGCAGACTTGTGCACTGGTTCTGTTGTTTTCGCTCCTGCGGAAATGGGGGCGTAGGAGCGAGTCCGCAGGAGCGGACAAGGGGGCGCAGAGGCGCTTGGCTTCGCAGAAGCAGAAGCAGGTCCCCTGAGGCGGCGTCGCAGGAGCGAGGATGAGACCGCAGAAGCGGTCAAGAGGCGAGATGGGGAAGACCGCAGAAGCGGATTGATGATCGCATAGGCGAGTCCGCAGGAGCGGACACATGATCGCAGAAGCGGGAATGACCGCAAGGGCGGAGGAATTCCACAGGAGCGAACCCGCAGGAGCGGTCCGTGGATCGCAGGAGCGAAAATGGCCAAATGGGCCTTGTTTCGCAGAAGCGACCAGTTGGTCGCAGAAGCGAAAATCGCAGAGTTAATTGTATCAGAAGTGAGAAAATTTCAGAAATATTTCACACATTTGGGTCTCGGCTTAAGGGGGCGATTTGGGTGATTTTGAGGAGAAACCCAAGGGAAATCATCAGGTAATCAACTATGGACTCATATTATGATTAGTATTGATAATATTATGCAATTATCTCATGAAAATGGAGGATTTGGCCCTAGGTTTGAACTTTAGAAAATCAAGATTTTGAGTGGGCAAATGGAGTCCGAATTTGATAAATTTGATATGCCTAGACTCGTATTTGTGACGACCCGGCCCGTCATCACGGGAATTACCACCCCGTTATGTTGAAATTGTATATTTTATGCTTTTATATCAGTGTTAAGGTCTATCGGGTGTGTTAGGAGTGAATCGGATTGAAAATGAGGCATATAGCCATTGTGAAGGAAACTTGAATAAGGAAAGTCAACCCGGAGTTGACTATTTGGTTAGAGGGCTCGGAATCGAATTCTGATGATTCGGTTAGTTCCGGGAGGTGATTTGTGACTTAGGGGAGCGATCGGAATTGAATTTGGAGGCCCGGTGTAGAAATAGGCTTGAATTGGCTAAGGTTGAATTTTGGCGAAATCCGAACGGTAGGTGAGATTTTGATCCGGGGTCGGAATGTAATTCCGACAGTTGCAGTAGCTCCGCTAGGTGATTTTTGATGTGCCTGCAAAATTTCAGGTCATTCGGACGTCGTTTGGTCGGGTTTTTCATCGAATGTGTAATTCGGAAAGTTTTAAGAAATTTAGGCTTGAATCCGTGTGTAATTGGTGATTTTGATGTTTAGGATGGTGTTTTTATGATTGGAACAAGTTCGTATCGTGTTTTGGAGTATGTTGGTGGTTTTCGTTGGGGTCCCGGGGGCCTCGGGTTGATTTCGGGGGTCCAAACGGACCATTTCTTGTATTTTTGAACTGATGTTGGCTGCTGGTTTTGTTGCAGACGGATGCTCTATGCGATCGCATAGAGTAGATGCGATCGCATAGAAGGATGGAAGTGAGCCCCAGAGTTGTTCTATGCGATCGCGTAATAGGAGATGCGATCGCATAGGTATGGAAACTAGCACTTTGCGATCGCAGGGTCACTTGTGCGATCGCATAGAAGAGATTGGAGGGATGAGAAAAATGTGCTATGCGATCGCATAGCAAGGGTGCGATCGCATAGGTTTGTCAGACTGTGCATTGCGATCGCATAGCCAGTGTTGCGATCGCAGAGAAGAAAAGATGAGGCCTGGAAGGTTGTGCTATGCGATCGCGGAGGTTCATTGCGATCGCATAGAAGGGGAAATTGGCAGGAAAAATTTAACTCTATGCGATCGCATAGGGTCATTGCGATCGCATAGAAGGAATGGTCTGGCAGTGAAATTAAAACCAGAACAGAACCACTCGCGGGTTCATATACCCAAGACGCCATTTTTGAGTTCTAGAGAGAGAAACTTACGGGAATTGCTGGTAATTCATCGGGGATTCGTTGGAGGTAAGTTTTGTGGCTTAATTACATCATTTTAACATGAAATCCTTGGTTAAATTTCTGTAAATGGAAGATTAAAGGTGGGTTTGAGCCCTAGGCCTAAATTGAAGAAAAACACCGATTTGAGTGGGCAAATGGAGTCCGATTTTGGTAAATTTTATATGCCTAGACTCGTATCGAGATGAGGACTCCGAATATGTAAATTTTGTAATTTTTCGACAAGCGTACCAAAAGTCGGGTTTTGACAACTTTGGGAATTTTGATGTAAATCGAGTTGTATTGATTGGGTGTTGTCCCATTGGCCTAATTTGTTGTATTTCTACTGTATTTGAGCAGATTCTATGCGTGCGGAGCTTGATTCTCGTGGCAAGGGCATTGCGGAGTAGTAGTCGCGCCGTATTGAGGTGAGTAATAGATGTGGGTAATGACCAGCGGGTTCGAAACCCCGGTATACCACTTTGTGACGCTGTATAGCGGCGAGACACGCACACTCTTGAGAGTGCGGGGTCGATCATGAACTGGAGACTATATATTAGTCCGACCTGTCGATACTGTATTATTGGCTATTCTAGAGCCGTCGAACCTCCTTCTCGGATGGTTGCATATATATATATTGTGATAATGGCCACTCTTGAGCCGAGGAACCCCCTTCTTGGGCGGTTGAGTATACATGTGGGCCGTGAGCCAGTTATTGGATCCCGCGAGGATCGTTATCATTGTCTTATCATATAGACATGCTAGTTTACTACTAGTCCGCAGCTATTTTTGTTATTATGCTAATTCCAATCTCTGGAACTTGGTATTACTGTTTTCCAACTGAAAAATGATAAAAGAGTTTTCAAAAACTATTTTTGAGCCCGCGAGGTTGTATCTGCATATTAGCTGACTAGTAGTGGATTGGGCTGCGCGCCGCAGCGAGATATATGTTGGATCAGACTGCACGCCGCAGGAATATCTCTATGAGATGTGCTTGGGTTGTAGGAGCCCCTCCGAAGTCTGAACCCCCACAGTGAGCACGGGTACCCAAAATTGGAGTCGGGCTACGCGCCGTAGCGGTCATATCATGCATTGCATTGCATTTAGCTACATCTGCTAGCTGTTATGCTATTTATTGGTATTTGTTGGTACAGGTACAGTGAAGATTAAATTCTATGACAGGGTAGCTGATTATAGCTTTACATAGTGCTTTATTACGGATTTCTTATCTGCGCTGTCTTACCCTTGTTTATTACCACTGAGTCTGGCAGTACTCATTTTACTCCCTGCACCTTGTGTGCAGATCAAGGTACCTCTCAGCAGTGATCCAGTAGATGTGCGAGGCGACGTTTGTGGATATTCGAGGTAGCTGCAGAGTCCGCAGGACCCGATATTCCTTCCTACCGTCTTTTGATTTTGTATTGACATTTCTTTCCGCACTTGGTATTTTGTAAACCTTTATACACTCATGTTCAGTAGAGGCTCATGACTCTTGACCCTTGGTCTATGAGAGTTGATGTATTATGGGACTTGGTTCCCCGTTTTCGTTACGTATATCGCTGTTGTTTCTTGAATTAATTTGTTTAAATGGGTTAAAGAGAGCTTCTAGCTCCGTGGTTGATATGGATTGGTCGGGCTAGCCTAGCAGTGTGCTGGGCGCCATCACGACCGGATTTGGGGTAGTGACAAGTTGGTATCAAAGCTTAGGTTTACTAGGCCTCGTGAGTCTTGAGCCGGTTAGTAGAGTCTTGTGGATCGGTACGGGGACGCCTGTACTTATCCTCGGGAGGCTGCGAACCTTTAGGAAAACTTCACTTTTCTTGAACTCTGTCGTGCGATCTTGTTGTTCTGAGAACTGAACTTCTATATTCTATTCTCCCGCAGATGGCGAGAACGCGAGCATCGGGACGAGGTGGACGACCTCCATTGCCACCTGTTAGAGGCCGTGGGCGCGGTCGTGCTAGAGTTAGAGGTAGGGCGGCCGAGGCGGTGCCAGCCGACCCGCCTGTTGTACCGGTTCGGAGCAGCCCCCGGTGGTTGATGCTCCGGCGGCCCCAGTTCGGGGCCGGACTATATCTATTGCTATTCCCGGTCTTCGGGAGACTCTCGCTCGGATATTATCGGTGTGTTCCGGTTTGGCTCGGGTAGTTTCAGCTACCGCTACCGTAGCGACATCTCAGTCCGGGGGTGGTCGGCAGACCCCTACAGCTCGCACACCTGACCCGGTTGTTCGGGGACTTCGGACGCCAGCAGGCTGTCCCCGCTCGGTGGTTGCACCGGTTATTCCTCCGACTGCACCAGCTCCAGGCTCCCGAGCATATGGTTCAGGTTATGCCCGAGGACGAGCGGCGTCGTCTTGAGAGATTTGGTAGACTTCAGAGCCACCCCATTTCGGTGGCGTTGAGGGCGAGGATGCCCGGGGTTTCTTGGATAAGTGTCGGAAGATGCTGCGTACGGCTGGTATTCTCGAGTCCAGCGGAGTTTCATTTACTACATTTCAGTTCACCGGTCCCGCATTTGATTGGTGGGAGGAGTTTGAGAGGCGTAGGCCTGCTAGAGCAGCACCTCTCACATGGCAGCAGTTCTCTACTCTCTTTCTAGAGAAATATGTACCTCAGTCTCGTTCCGAGGAGCTACGTCGCCAGTTCGAGTGGTTGATTCAGGGCGACATGTCTGTGACCCTGTATGAGCTTAGATTCACTTAGTTGGCTAGGCATGCCACATGGATGATCCCCACTCATAGGGAGAGGATCGGGAGGTTCATTGATGGCCTCAACTACTCTATCCGTATTCTTATGACCAGCGAGCGAGTTCTGTCATCATCGTTTGAGCAGGTAGCTGATATGGCACGCTCCATTGAGGCGGATCGTCGCCGAGAGAGAGAGGAGCGGGAGGCCAAGAGGCCTCGTGGTTCGGGCAGTTTCAGTGGTGCTCCATCTAGAGGGCATTCCCAGCAGAGCAGAGGTCGCTCATCTAGACCTTCTCATTCAGGCCGCCCTGAACAGAGCAGAGGTTCTTATGGTCGTGGTCGACAGGGATTTCAGCAGGGTCAGTCATCACTTAGTGCCCTCCCAGCCCAGAGTGCAACACCTACCTCTCTAGCACCGGGTGCATGTTATGAGTGTGGTGAGTTTGGCCACATGAGGAGACAGTGCCCTCGACTACGTAGGGGCAGGACTCAGCAGAGGGATCAGCCCTCCTCTTCAGCACCATCTCAGTCTAGTAGAGGTGGAGGTCGGTCTTCTCGTGGACGCCCCAGGGGCGAGGAGAGATCTGGTGGAGGCCAGGCACGGTTCTATGCACTTCCTGACAGGCGTGATGCAGTTGCCTCCGATGCTGTGATTACATGTATCATTTCTGTCTGTCACAGAGATGCCTCTGTTCTATTTGATCCAGGGTCCACATATTCTTACGTGTCCTCTTATTTTGCACATCATTTGGGTACGACTCGTGGTAGTCTTGATTTACCTGTTCATGTATCCACCCCCGTGGGTGATACGATTGTTGTGGATCATGTCTATAGATCCCGTGTTATATCTATTGGGGGTCTGGAGACCCAGGCAGATTTGTTATTGTTGGGGATGGTGGACTTTGATGTTATATTGGGTATGGACCGGTTGTCTCCGTACCATGCTATATTGGACTGTCATGCTAAGACAGTTACGTTGGCCATTCCTGGTATTTCTCAGATTGAGTGGCGGGGTTCGACCGATTTCGTCCCTAGCCGTGTTATTTCATTCTTAAAGGCTCGGAAGATGGTTGAAAAAGGGTGTTTATCGTACTTAGCTTTCGTGAGAGATGTGGGAGCTGAGTCTCCTAGCATTGATTCTGTACCTGTTGTGAGGGATTTCCCAGATGTATTCCCCTCAGACCTGCCGGGCATGCCGCCGGACAGTGATATTGATTTTGGCATTGACTTGGTGCCGGGCACTCAGCCCATATCCATTCCTCCTTATCGAATGGCACCAGCCGAGTTGAAAGAACTAAAAGAGCAGCTTCAAGAACTTCTGGATAAGGGTTTCATCCGTCCTAGTGTGTCTCCGTGGGGTGCGCCGGTATTATTTGTTAAAAAGAAAGATGGTTCCATGCGAATGTGTATTGATTATAGGCAATTGAACAAAGTGACGAGTGAAGAACAAGTACCCTCTACCGCGCATAGATGATTTGTTTGATCAGTTACAAGGTGCGAGGGTGTTTTCTAAGATCGATCTTCGTTCAGGCTATCATCAGCTGAAGATCAGGGACTCGGATATTATGAAGACTGCATTCAGGACCCGATATGGTCATTATGAGTTCCTTGTGATGTCGTTTGGGCTGACCAACGCCCCAGCAGCATTTATGCATCTGATGAACAGTGTGTTCGGGCCTTATTTGGATTCATTTGTGATTGTGTTCATTGATGACATTCTAGTCTACTCCCGTAGTCGGGAGGAGCATGCTCAGCATTTGAGTATTGTGTTGGAGAGATTGAGGGAGGAGAAGCTATATGCTAAATTCTCCAAGTGCGAGTTTTGGCTCGAGTCCGTAGCATTTCGGGACATGTGGTGTCTCGTGATGGTATTCAGAGTTGATCGGAAAAAGATAGAGGCGGTGCGAGTTGGCCTAGACCGTCCTCGCCTACCAGAGATCGGGAGTTTTCTTGGTTTGGCGGGGTATTATCGCCGGTTTGTTCGAGGATTTTCATCCATTGCTTCTTCATTGACTAAATTGACCCGCAAGGGTGCACCATTCGTGTGGTCGGATGAGTGCGAGGAGAGCTTTCGGAAGCTCAAGACAGCTTTGACCACAGCTCCAGTGTTAGTATTGCCATCAACTTCGGGTTCATATACCGTTTATTGTGATGCCTCGAGAGTGGGGATAGGTTGTGTGTTGATGCGCAGGAAGGTAAGGTAATTGCTTATGCTTCTCGGCAGTTGAAGCCACATGAGAAGAACTATCCTGTTCATGACTTGGAGCTAGCCGCCATTGTTCATGCATTGAAGATTTGGAGGCACTATTTGTACGGTGTGTCTTGTGAGGTGTATACCGACCATCGTAGTCTCCAGCACTTGTTCAAACGGAAAGACCTTAATTTGAGACAGCGGAGATGGCTTGAGTTGCTTAAGGATTATGACATTACTATTTTATATCATCCGGGGAAGGCCAATGTGGTGGCCGATGCTTTGAGCCGGAAGGCGGTCAGTATGGGGAGCTTGGCATATATTCCAGCTGAGGAGAGGCCATTTGCTTATGATTTTCAGGTGCTAGCCAATCGGCTAGTGAGGTTAGATATTTCGGAGCCCAGCAGGGTATTTGCTTGTGTTGTATCTCGGTCATCTCTATATGATCGTAATCAGGGAGCGACAGTTTGATGACCCTCATTTGTTTGTTCTTCAGGATAGAGTTCGGCATGGTGATGCTAGAGATATTACCATCGGGGATGATGGGGTGATGAGGATGCAGGGGTGTATTTGTGTGCCTAATGTGGGTGATCTTCGACAGTTGATTCTAGCTGAGGCCCATAGCTCGCGGTATTCTACCCATCCGGGAGCCGCGAAGATGTATCAGGACTTGAGGCAACACTATTGGTGGAGGCAGATGAAGAAGGATATAGTTGACATGTAGCACGGTGCCTCAACTGTCAGCAGGTTAAGTACGAGCACCAGAGGCCCGGTGGTGTATTTCAGCGCATTGTTATTCCCGAGTGGAAATGGGAGAGAGTCACTATGGATTTTGTTACTGGACTCCCTCGGACGGCGAGGAAGTTTGATTCTGTATGGGTGATTGTGGATAGACCGACCAAGTCAGCTCACTTCATTCCAGTTAGTACTACCTACTCATCGGAGCGATTGGCGGCGATCTTTATTCGAGAGATTGTTCGGTTGCATGGGGTCCCAGTGTCTATCATATTCGACAGGGGTACTCAGTTCACTTCTCAGTTTTGGAGAGCATTTCAGCGAGAGATGGGTACACGAGTTGAGTTGAGTACAGCATTTCACCCCCAGACAGACGGACAGTCTGAGCACACTATTCATATATTGGAGGATATGTTGCGAGCTTGTGTGATTGATTTTGGTGGTTCGTGGGATGAGTTCCTACCACTTGCCGAGTTTGCCTACAACAACAGTTATCAGTCGAGTATTCAGATGGCCCCGTATGAGGCATTGTATGGCAGGCGGTGTAGATCCCCCGTGGGATGGTTTGAGCCTGGTGAGGTTAGATTGATAGGGACTGAGTTAGTCCAGGATGCTCTGGATAGAGCAAAGTTGATCCAGGAGAGGCTTCGTACAGCACAGTCTCGTCGGAAGAGTTATGCGGACCGTAGAGTTCGAGAGTTGTCTTTCATGGTTGGTGACAGAGTATTGTTGAAGGTTTCACCTATGAAGGGTGTCATGAGGTTTGGGAAGAAAGGAAAGTTGAGTCCCAGGTACATTGGTCCTTTTGAGATACTTAGGAGAGTTGGAGAGGTGGCATACGAGTTAGCCTTGCCGCCCAGCTTATCCAGTGTTCATCCAGTATTCCATGTGTCTATGCTCCGGAAGTACATTGGAGATCCGTCTCATGTATTAGATTTCAGCACCATTCAGCTTGATGGTGATCTATCCTATGATGTGGAGCCTATTGCCATTTTGGGACGGCAGGTGAGAAAATTGAGGTCTAAGGAGATTGCATCCAGTTAAGGTTCAGTGGAGAGGTCGACCCGTGGAGGAGGCCACTTGGGAGATCGAGCGGGAGATGCGGAGCGGATATCCTCACTTGTTTGAGACTTCAGGTATGTTTCTTGACCCGCTCGAGGACGAGCGTTTGCTTAAGAGGGGGAGAATGTGATGACCCGGCCCGTCGTCACGGGAATTACCACCCCGTTATGTTGAAATTGTATATTTTATGCTTTTATATCAGTGTTAAGGTCTATCGGGTGAGTTAGGAGTGAATCGGATTGAAAATGAGGCATATAGCCATTGTGAAGGAAACTTGAATAAGGAAAGTCAACCCGAAGTTGACTATTTGGTTAGAGGGCTCGGAATCGAATTCTGATGATTCGGTTAGTTCCGGGAGGTGATTTGTGACTTAGTTGAGCGATCGGAATTGAATTTGGAGGCCCGGTGTAGAAATAGGCTTGAATTGGCTAAGGTTGAATTTTGGCGAAATCTGAACGGTAGGTGAGATTGGTCGGAATGTAATTCCGACAGTTGCAGTAGCTCCGCTAGGTGATTTTTGATGTGCCTGCAAAATTTCAGGTCATTCGGACGTCGTTTGGTCGGGTTTTTCATCGAATGTGTAATTCGGAAAGTTTTAAGAAATTTAGGCTTGAATCCGTGTGTAATTGGTGATTTTGATGTTTAGGATGGTGTTTTTATGATTGGAACAAGTTCGTATCGTGTTTTGGAGTATGTTGGTGGTTTTCGTTGGGGTCCCGGGGCCTCGGGTTGATTTCGGGGGTCCAAACGGACCATTTCTTCTATTTTTGAACTGCTGTTGGCTGCTGGTTTTGTTGCAGACGGATGCTCTATGCGATCGCATAGAGTAGATGCGATCGCATAGAAGGATGGAAGTGAGCCCCAGAGTTGTTCTATGCGATCGCGTAATAGGAGATGCGATCGCATAGGTATGGAAACTAGCACTCTGCGATCGCAGGGTCACTTATGCGATCGCATAGAAGAGATTGGAGGGGTGAGAAAAATGTGCTATGCGATCGCATAGGTTTGTCAGACTGTGCATTGCGATCGCATAGCCAGTGTTGCGATCGCAGAGAAGAAAAGATGAGGCCTGGAAGGTTGTGCTATGCGATCGCGGGAGTGCATTGCGATCGCATAGAAGGGAAATTGGCAGGAAAAATTTAACTCTATGCGATCGCATAGGGTTATTGCGATCGCATAGAAGGAATGGTCTGGCAGTGAAATTAAAACCAGAACAGAACCAGTCGCGGGTTCATATACCCAAGACGCCATTTTTGAGTTCTAGAGAGAGAAACTCACGGGAATTGCTGGTAATTCATCGGGGATTCGTTGGAGGTAAGTTTTGTGGCTTAATTACATCATTTTAACATGAAATCCTTGGTTAAATTTCTGTAAATGGAAGATTAAAGGTGGGTTTGAGTCCTAGGCCTAAATTGAAGAAAAACACTGATTTGAGTGGGCAAATGGAGTCCGATTTTGGTAAATTTTATATGCCTAGACTCGTATCGAGATGAGGACTCCGAATATGTAAATTTTGTAATTTTTCGACAAGCGTACCGAAAGTCGGGTTTTGACAACTTTGGGAATTTTGATGTAAATCGAGTTGTATTGATTGGGTGTTGTCCCATTGGCCTAATTTGTTGTATTTCTACTGTATTTGAGCAGATTCTACGCGTGCGGAGCTTGATTCTCGTGGCAAGGGCATTGCGGAGTAGTAGTCGCGCCGTATTGAGGTGAGTAATAGATGTGGGTAATGACCAGCGGGTTCGAAACCCCGGTATACCACTTTGTGATGCTGTATAGCGGCGAGACACGCACACTCTTGAGAGTGCGGGGTCGATCATGAACTGGAGACTATATATTAGTCCGACCTGTTGATACTGTATTATTGGCTATTCTAGAGCCGTCGAACCTCCTTCTCGGATGGTTGCATATATATATATATATTGTGATAATGGCCACTCTTGAGCCGAGGAACCCCCTTCTTGGGCGGTTGAGTATACATGTGGGCCGTGAGCCAGTTATTGGATCCCGCGAGGATCGTTATCATTGTCTTATCATATAGACATGCTAGTTTACTACTAGTCCGCAGCTATTTTTGTTATTATGCCAATTCCAATCTCTGGAACTTGACATTACTGTTTTCCAACTGAAAAATGATAAAAGAGTTTTCAAAAACTATTTTTGAGCCCGCGAGGCTGTATCTGCATATTAGCTGACTAGTAGTGGAGCGGGCTGCACGCCGCAGCGAGATATATGTTGGATCGGACTGCACGCCGCAGGAATATCTCTATGAGATGTGCTTGGGTTGTAGGAGCCCCTCCGGAGTCTGAACCCCCACAGTGAGCACGGGTACCCAAAATTGGAGTCGGGCTACGCGCCGTAGCGGTCATATCATGCATTACATTGCATTTAGCTACATCTGCTAGCTGTTATGCTATTTATTGGTATTTGTTGGTACAGGTACAGTGAAGATTGATTCTATGACAGGGTAGCTGATTATAGCTTTACATAGTGCTTTATTGCGGATTTCTTATCTGCGCTGTCTTACCCTTGTTTATTACCACTGAGTCTGGCAGTACTCATTTTACTCCCTGCACCTTGTGTGCAGATCCAGGTACCTCTCAGCAGTGATCCAGTAGTTGTGCGAGGCGACGTTTGTGGATATTCGAGGTAGCTGCAGAGTCCGCAGGACCCGATATTCCTTCCTACTGTCTTTTGATTTTGTATTGACATTTCTTTTCGCACTTGGTATTTTGTAAACCTTTATACACTCATGTTCAGTAGAGGCTCATGCCTCTTGACCCTTGGTCTATGGGAGTTGATGTATTATGGGACTTGGTTCCCCGTTTTCGTTACGTATATCGCTGTTGTTTCTTGAATTAATTTGTTTAAATGGGTTAAAGAGAGCTTCTAGCTCCGTGGTTGATATGGATTGGTCAGGCTGGCTTAGCAATGTGTTGGGCGCCATCACAACCGGATTTGGGGTCGTGACAGTATTGAGATGAGGGTTCCGAATATGTAACTTTTATACTTTTTCAAGAAGCGCACCAAAAGTCGAGTTTTTACAACTTTGTGGGTTTTGATGCAATTTGGGTTATTTCAAACGGGTTGCGTGAATTTGGCATATATTGATGTATTATCATTAATTTTGAGCAGATTTGGCATTCGAGGTGATTGATTTGCGAGGCAAGCGCAAGGTGGGCTGAGGCTTCTACCGGTTCGAGGTGAGTGGTGATAGTAACTAATGTACTGAGGGTTTGAAACCCCGTACTAGCACTTCACAGTGCTATGTTGAGATGAGACACGCATCGTGTGACGAGCGTGGTGACATTGTGATTGGGGACTTCGACTTGGTCCTTCCCGACTGATAGTATACTGTGTGTTATGACTGATAATAAGATTATAACTGTGCAATTGGGCTGATAGCCATGTTTGGGGCCTTGTGCCGATCTGTAGAGCATTAGGGAACCTATAGAGCTAGGTGACCCTTATATCATGTTGGAAACATACACTCAGCCGTAATTGCAACTGTATAGCACATTTCAAGCCAGTACTAGATATGTACTTTAAGAGATACCACCTAGGGTGGAATTCCCTATTCTAGCTGAGTGGGCCTGAGAGGCCATGTCTATATTGACTGAGATAGGGTCAAGGACCCACTGTGATATATATTATATTGGGCCCGAGAGGCTAGGTATATTATTGACTGAGATAGGGTCAAGGACCTACTGTGATATATTATATTGGGCCTGAGAGGCCAAGTATATACTGACTGGGATAGGGTCGAGGACCCATTATGAGGTATTATATATATACCTACATTGGATCGGACTGCACGCCACAGTAATATACATGTAATATACATATGGGACGGACTGCACGCCGCAGTAATATACATGTAAT
This sequence comes from Nicotiana noctiflora, assembly GCA_032618575.1. Taxonomy (NCBI): domain Eukaryota; kingdom Viridiplantae; phylum Streptophyta; class Magnoliopsida; order Solanales; family Solanaceae; genus Nicotiana; species Nicotiana noctiflora. The sequence goes on from JASVEL010003248.1 coordinate 188,796, forward strand.
ATACATATGGGACGGACTGCACGCCGCATTATTATTGCGCTTGGGCTGTAGGAGCCCCTTCGGAGTCTGAGTCTGCATACATCTCAGTGAACGTTGGTGTATATTATGGGATCGGGCTGCGTACCGCAGTAGTGTAGATATTTATACATATATATTTTGGATCGGACTGCACGCCGCAGTAATATTTGGGTGGATCGTGCTGCACGCCGCAGTATCATAGCGTTTGGGCCTAGGGAGCCCCTTCGAAGTCTGTATACACCCCCAATGGGCGCCGTCGACGTTAAATGGAGCGGGCTGCGCGCCGCAGCGGTATATGTATTGGAGCGGGCTGCGCGCCGTAGCATTATACTTATTCATATTCATATATATACTGAAATATTTATATGTTATAGACATATGTATATGTCTCCATATATTGAGATGGTTGTACACCGTAGTGGTACGAGTGAGGATGTGGTCAGTGTGGGACCTAGATGAGATAGATGTGGACTGGATATCGGAGTACTCATTATAGTGATGACTAACCTGTGGGGGTTGCCTTAGAACTGTTTAGTGATAGCACAGGAGTTCTTACTTTCAGTTATTGCTTATTATTATTACTCACTGAGTTGAAATATACTCACCCCACTCCCCTGCACTTTTTGTGCAGATTCACAAGTGCCCGAGAGCGGTTGAGTTGTTGTTGCTGCCTGCTCACATCTACTTCTTGCGGAGACTACGAGGTAGCTGCCAGCGTCCGCAGAGCCTGTTTTCTCCTTTCTTATCATCTTGTTGTCTTCGTGTTGCCTAGACTTGTTTGTATTAGGATGTTAATCTATAGAGGCTCAGTCTCGTGACACCATGATATGTTGGGACCGTATTTTTGTATGCTTTTACTATCACGCTTATCATTTGATATGATAGCATGCTGTTTATATTTAATTTGATTAATTGGAATTAATAATTGGCTGGGTTAAGAGGTAATATGGTCGGGCTTGCCTAACATTGTATTGGGCGCCATCACGACCGGGGTTTGGGTCGTGACAATACCGAATCCCAACACCGAACGTCCTAGCAAACCAAAATAGTAGAAATGAACTTAGAGGAAGTAGTTAATAGGGAAACAGGGTATAAATTGTAAAAACGACCAGTCGGGTCGTTACATTCACCTTCTAAATTTTGAAGGAGTTAGCGGCTGTTCTGAGGGATTTTAGCTTCGTCGTCTCCTCCTTGCAACTTTCTGAGATTAATTCTTTATAACATTCTGATTTTAGCTTCGCGTTTATAGGGATTTTGGGTATGGTCGAATTTTACCTTTTGAATTTTGAAGGATCGATCCATTAGCGGCCACTTCTCTAGGGATTGTAGGCTGAAAGTACGTGTATTTGAGAGATTTTAGGGTGGAAAGAAAATTTGGAGGGATACTGTGATTAATTTCCTTTTCTTTCCTTTCTTTTTACTTTTAGTTACTGTGATTAATTTCCTTTTCTTTCCTTTCTTTATACTTTTAGTTTTCGTCAGTTCTCGCGCCCCCTATCCCGCTAAAATCCAATATTAGAGACCACATATTAATTTTTGTACAAATCAAAATAGGACTGGTAGTATAAAATTACATATTAAAGACCAATAAAAATTATCATCCTTATAAGTATACTTTTAGGGACAATATTTAAAAATTGTCACTAAATGTTGGTCACTAATAAGGCTTTTTCTTGTAGTGATTATTCATGTTGATACTGTTGCATGGTATTTGTGTATAGCTTTACTTAGTGTTATATTGGGTATTCTTACCTTCGCTGTCTTACCCCTGCTTATTACCACTGAGTCTGGAAGTACTCACTTTACTCCCTGCACCTTGTGTGCAGATTCAGGTACATCACAGCAAACTTGATTCTGTAGCTGCTTGGAGTTGCTTCTGGATAGTCAAGGTAGCTACCCGCGTCCGCAGGACCTGACACTCTCCAGCTTATCTTTATCCCTATTTTATCTATTTCCGCACTTGAGCACAGTTGTATACACTATTACACTTCATATATTCTGGTAGAGGCTCGTGACTTGTGACTCCTGGTCTATTGTGAGGTTTTACTAGTTTGGGATGCGTAATCCCCGTATTTGGATATTTTCATTATTATCGTTCATCATTGTTTATGCCTAAAAGGGGTTGAATGTGAGCTGATAGCTCCGTGATTTCTGTTGATTGGTCTGGCTGGCCTAGTAGTGTGTTGGGTGCCATCACGTCCGGGTTTGGGGTCGTGACACCCAATCTGTTATGACTACAATCGTATTAGTCAAATGGACATATGTGATTGTCGTAGGCCGTTGCTATAATACGATTGTATTATATTTCATATAAACGGAATGAATATAATTACCGATAAGGGATATGACAATCAGTGTATGACACAAAATTTATAAGGTATTGTGGTGTATGAATGAATTATATCTGTCACGACCCTAGTTCACCAATCGTGAACATGTCATGACGGCACCCAGTCCCCACGACTAGGTAAGCCTCACACTTTGCGGAATGTACAAGTTTATGAACTTTAAACAAGAAATAGCGAAAAACGATATAAATATGAATGTAATCCGTGCCGCTTGGCACTTACACTCGTCAATACACTGTATAGAAATACCACCAAGACCCGGAATCCCACGGGTAATACAACTTAAAGAGAAATACAACTGTGGCTTTATATGTCAAGAGTATCTAAAATAATGAAAAGAAGGAAAACGTCTACTAATACTATCAGAATAGAAGGAGGGCCTCCGGATCCGCGGACGTAGCGGATCATACCTCGAGGTCTCCAAATGTACTGCTGAATTACCTAGTACGGGCATATCCTGATGTACCTGGATCTGCACAATAAAAGTGTGCAGAAGAGTAGCATGAGTACACCACGGCGGTACTCAGTAAGTGCCAAGCCTAACCTCGATGGAGTAGTGACGAGGAAGGTCGGGGCCCTACTGAGAGAAAACAATTACAAAATGATAATAACAATAATAAGCAGTTTAAATGATAATAATTCCGAAATAACAACAATAAAATGATTACTGCTACCGTCTACAATTAAGCTAACAACAAGTAACAAACTCAATTAACAAGTCCAAGACCTGTGGGAATTGAACCCACAGTCCCATCAACAGTACCCCTGGGTCTCCGGGAATCGAACCCGCAGCCCGTGTCTCAATAAATCTCAGGATCTCCGGGAATCGAACCCGCAGTCCATATCTCAATAACTCGGGATCTCCGGGAATCGAACCCGCAGTCCATATCTCAATAACTCGGGATCTCCGGGAATCGAACCCGCAGTCCACAAACAATATCACTCCGGGAACCCGCAGTCCATATCTCAATAATATATCAATAACTTAAGATCTCCGGAATCGAACCCGCGATCCATATCTCAATAACTCAGGATCTCCGGGAATCGAACCCGCAGTCCATATCTCAATAACTCAGGATCTCCGGGAATCGAACCCACAACCCTGGGATCTCCGGGAATCGAACCCGCAGTCCCCCAATGCAAAAAATAAAGAAACACACAGAGAAGAAATATAATATGCCTAACTACAACTTCACTAAAAACTAGTATCAACAATTTTCAAGAAGTTCAAATAAGACAATTAGGCAATTAGACAGATAAATCCTATCTAATCATGCTTTTCTAGTGAATGTGAGGTAAATGTAACAATTTAATCAGCTACGAACAGGAATATCACTAATCAGACAATTCAGGTAAAGTGTGTTACAACAACCAGCGCATGTACATTCCCGTCACCTCGCGTACACGGCATTTAAACTATCATATAATATCCTAGTTGTGAAAGTTCCCCCACACGAGGTTAGACAAGCCACTTACCTCGACTCCGGTACAAAACCGCTATGAAACAACTCCCTTGCCGCGAATGTCAGCCGCCACATGTGTAGTATCTGATAAAAATCAATAGAATCACATCAAAATAGGCCAATTGGGCATTACCCAATCAAAACAATTCAAAATACACCAAAATCCACAAGTTGCTAAAACCCGACTTTCGGTATGCTTCTCGAAAAATTACGAAATTTATATATTCGGGTCCCTAATCTCAACACGAGTTCGTGTATATAAAATTTATCGAAATCGGACTCCGTTTACCCATTCAAATCAAAAAATTTCTAAAATTAGGCCTAGGGCTCAAACCCACCTTTAATCTTCCATTTTCAGAGAAATAACCAAAGATTTCATGATAAAATAATATAATTAAGCCACAAAACTTAACTCCGACGAACACCCGATGATTTCCCAGCAATCTCCCGTGAGTCTCTCTCTCTAGAACTCAAAATTTGTGTTTTGGGGTGTGAAACCCGCAACTGGTTCCGTTCTGGTTTTTAATTCACTGCCAGGCCAATACCTTCATCGCGTTCGCGTTGCCTGTCACGCGTTCGCGATGGTCTGACCAAAATACCCTTCGCGAACACGACATGCCTCACGCGTTCGCGATGTACAGCCGTCCGAGGTTCCTTCTACGCGAACGCGTCCCCAATCCACGCGAACGCGATGCCCAATAATTTCCTCATACGCGAACGCGGCCTGTACCCACGCGAACGCGATGCTTCACAGTCTTCACCTTACGTGAACGCGAACCTATCCTCGCAAATGCGATGCACTACAAAACCCGACCTATGCGAACACGGGCCTTGTCCTCGCGAACGCGATGGCTTAATTTCTGCCCAGTGATCTGCAATTTTTCTGCAGATTTTTATTGTTTCAAATTACCGGATGATGGTCCGGATTAACCCCGAGGCCCCCGGGACCCCAACGAAAACCACCAACATACTCCAAAACACGATACGAACTTGTTCCAATCATAAAAACACCATCCTAAACATCAAAATCACCAATTACACACGGATTCAAGCCTAAGTTTCTTCAAAACTTCCGAAACTAACATTCATTAAAAAACCCGACCAAACGACAGCTGAATGACCTGAAAATTTGCGGACATATCCAAAATCACATAATGAAGCTACAGAAACTGTCGGAATTCCATTCCGACCCCCGGATCAAAATCTCACCTATCGTTCGGATTCGCCAAAATTTCAAACTTCGGTATTTCAAGCCTAATTGAGTTACGGACCTCCAAAATACATTCCGAACGCGCTCCCAACAACGAATTCACCTAATGGAGCTAATGGAACCATCAGATTTCCGTTCCGAGGTCGTCTTAACACTGGTCCGACTACGGGCCATTTTCCAACTATAAAGCTCCCATTTAGGGACTAAGTGTCCCAAAACACTCCGAATTCCATAACCGACCCTCCCGGCAAACCACAATAGCAGAAATGAACTTAGGGGAACAGTTAGATGGGGTTCGGGGCGTAAATTTCGAAAACGACCGGTCGGGTCGTTACAATATCGTAGTATAAACGAATATCGTATTATCGCAATGGGATTAGATGACTATTGTGGTCATTGTAATGAAATAAATTATACACATAATTATGCTGAATTGAAATACGGTAGATGAATACTATACTTGAATTATGGTCAATTGTAGTACAAGATCAAATGCACATTTCACTGCAATCGTGGTATGTATCTAAATATGATACATATGAGGTATGGATAATGGTCCTATTATATTATGATAGTAATAGGACCTTCCGTTTATATATCGTGGTTATCGTAGGCCGATGCGTCCTAGTATAAACGTATAACATTACTTCTAATAGTTTATACGTGATTGTAGTAAATCTAATACATTAGTATTATTAAATATTGGACTATTATATACAATTACAATAACTAATTATAAGGGTATAGGATTAATGTAGATTCCGTATATCGTCCATATTATCATTCAATAGTCATAATACGTATTAAGGAATGATGGGTCAAAGTAAGAATATAAGTCCATATGAACATAATTTTTTTAATTATTTAACGGAAGGTCCTATGACTATTATAATCAATTAGTATATGTAAATAACTAGTCCTAGTATATGACTAATATCGTAATAGATTCAGATTACCTATTGGAGATTGGGTTTTGGGGATATTATCTAGTTCTAATAATTATCATATTATTTTCCACTCTGTGCCTCCACCCTAGGACAATGAGATATAGTCCGATGACTATATCTTATTGTCCAAAAATAGATGTAACCTAGACATACGGTCAAGTTAATACTAATAATCGTATAAATGTAGAACCACATCTATCTGATTTACAACCACATATCCCTTGCAATCTGACATAAGGGAGTTTAAATATATCCAATGAATACTATTATAATTGACCGTGAATGAAAGTCCTAGGAAAATAACGTAGAAATATTAAATCATTATCGGACATTACTCCGATTATAGTATTAATGGTTATTCATATACCTATCATACTAAGGACCTCGTCATTACTAATATACTCAGATAATCAATTTAAACCCATCAAATATAAAGTAATAAGCAATCGTATTACACACCCATTATACTAGTATAACGACCCATTAAATAATGATTATAACTAAATATCAATATTATCGTCAATTTATTTGCTGGACACGACCGGTTCCCTATGTTGGACTATTAAATACTTATTATTGACTTATATTAGTAAAATACAGTTTACTAATATTGGCTCCGTTTCATGATTAACTGAGCAGTTCATGTTAAGTATTATAATCTAATACACAAAACCCACTTGAATAATTTATCATATCTATGTACTAATTCAACAAACAGAATCAGGGTTATCATATAAACGGGCCTATATGGGACTAATCACAACATTATATTAAGCTATGTTATCGTGGTTGTTATTCACCCATTTAAATTTCTATTATAAAATACCATAGTATAGGGGTTATTTTAAGTTGTCATATAAGTGCATATTAATACATATTAGTAAAATTGATAAAATAACGTATAATGCATTAAAAATCGATCTATAATTGCACAAATACAAGTTAATATATAGGTCAATTCACCCATATACTTTTACATATATAGATATGTAAAAGTGAGGAACATCAAGTTATAAAATACGGGATGAGATATACGTCAATCGGTAGTTTTACTCATATAGGGTAATATGAGTGGTTGGACTTTCAATTACTAATGATTATACATAACCAATCGTTTTACTACTTCCATTGGGAGTCATATGAATGAATATGTCAGTTGGGGTAGTCGTATAATAACTAATGTATACAGAGTTATGTTATATATATAACCATTTGATATAAATATACGGTAATTGACAACGATTGTAGTAGGACATAACTAAATTATGATTTATAATTTAGTTATAGGATGTTTTCATAACTAAATTGTGATTCATATTTTATAATATCATATTATAATATGATTGTAGTCATAACTGTAATTAGTCGTGGAATAATTTCTACTTGCCCATATCATATGACTTAGTACATTTATATGATATCGCGTAAATGTTTATCGTATTAGTTATTAGTTAGGTATACCCTTGATTAGTAATAATAATATGTAGCATAAGTCCTTTATCGTATGGTTACGACAATATCAGTTGACCTTCAGTACATGTTGATTAATACTATGTAATAATCGTATTAGGTACCTCGATGGACAAATCTAATAACGGAATATTGTTATTGACCATATGCGTCAAGGCCTATCTAGATATACTTATATGGCCCAATCGATTCTAAACAACAACTATTTAAACGGCCTATGAATAATTATCGCATAGGTACAATACATATTTATGGTTATTCCCATACGATAATGTCATCTATGACGTATTATTGTCCAATATCAATAATACGATTTCATTGATATGATAGTGTTCTATACAAACCCCAATGACATTAGTCATAGTCTATGACTAATGTTATGACAATAGTCCTATTGTGATGGCCGTTTACGTGTATATTTGACTAACCACATCAGAGGCGTTTAAATGTATAGATTTCGTGGAAAATCTATAGTCTATGACTTATGGTAATAACCTATGTTTATTGGTACCACGATATATACTCCCATTTGTACTAATATTAGAGCCACCTACGTCTGAACCGTATCACAGACTGTAGTATATGCATAGGTTCTATGTTCATTGGAACCATTATGTTCACACCCAACTAGTCGTGTTAATACAATAGGCCGGTGAAACTTTAGGAAACCCGTATTACTCTATAAATTATTAGGGTGGATTATTAACTACTGAGTCACATTCAATTACTAATGTAAGATTGGAGTTGAGCATCAGTCCATTTGACTAAATACCATCGCCACAATATTTATTATTAGCCCATAAGAGAGGTATTTATGGGAAAATCTAAGTAAGTATAAATTTTATTGGGATGATGATGTCCATATGCTTTATAAAGGAGTATTTACACCTATTAGTATTGGAACTTCCGTTTATATATCTTGGTTGTTATTTAGTAATAGTCCATAAGGCTATTTGGAGTCTGAAATACTTATCAGTGATTGATCTAGATATGTATTAGAAATACTTAGTATATGGGCATATTACATATATTTCCGTTTAGATATTTGTGCGCTTATAATATACGCATCGGCCTACGACAACCACATAAGTCCATTGGACTAATACGATTGTAGTCATAGGAATTTCCGTTTATATATCTTATTGGGATTAATGTCATACGTTCATACTAGGACGCATCGGCGTAAAAACGTATACCCCTTGTAGTGCTTGACTTCGTATATCCAACTTATGTCCCGGGTTATGTGAACTCAGTATATGAATGTATATGAATGTACCTCATATTAGGTAGATCGCGATTTTGATAGGTGTGGCGGCACTATCTTAGTCCTTTGCAAATCTGTAAATTCTATGTAAATTCCATTATATTAACAGACATATAGTCCCAATCGTATTACATTTGACTAACCTATATTAATGGAAGTTCATTAAAAATCGAAGTAAACTCATTAATATCACAAGACATTTAAAAATGTTTCTAATGCCAATTTCATTTGAACTAACTAACATACATCATAATTAACTGTTTTCTTCATTGATAACATTATTACAGAGGTAATATAACATTGACATGCACAAGTTCATATCTGATTTCCAATTTTTAGCAATTATAGATCTACAATTGACAAATAGTAAACTGTCACGACCCTAGTTCACCAATCGTGAACATGTCATGACGGCACCCAGTCCCCGCGACTAGGTAAGCCTAACACATTGCGGAATATACAAGTTATGAACTATAAACAAGAAATAACGGAAAAACGATATAATTAAGAATGTAATCCGTGCCACTTGGCACATACACTCGTCAACACACTGTATACAAATACCACCAAGACCCGGAATCCCACGGGTAACACAGACTAAAAGAAATACAACTGAAGCTCTACGTGTAAAGAGTATCTAAAATGATGAAAAGAAGGAAAAACATCTGCTAGAACTATCAGAAAAGAAGGAGGGCCTCCGGATCGGCGGACGTAGCAGATCTTACCTCGAGGTCTCCAAACGTGCTGCTGAATCACCTAGTATGCGTCTGATCAGATGGACCTGGATCTGCACAATAAAAGTGTGTAGAAGAGTAGCATGAGTACACCACGGCGGTACTCGGCAAGTGCCAAGCCTAACCTTGATGGAGTAGTGACGAGGAAGGTTAAGGCCCTACCGAGAATAATAGAAATAATGATAATAATATCAGCAGTTTAAATAATAATGAATCTGAAATGACAACAGTAAAGTGATTTCTGCAACCGTCTACAATTTAAGCTAGCAGCAAGTAAATAACTCAATAAAAAACTCAATCAGCAAGTCGAGGACCTGTGGGAATTGAACCCACAATTCCATTCTATAATCAACAATCCAGGAGCTACGGGAATTTAACCCGCAGTCCCGATAACAGTATCTCTAGATCTCCGGGAATCGAACCCGCAGCCCATGTCTCAATACCTCAAGATGTGTCTCAATGATCTCAGGATCTCCGGGAATCGAACCAGCAGTCCATATCTCAATAATATATCAATAACTCAGAATCTCCGGGAATCGAACCCGCAGTCCATATCTCAATAATATATCAATAACTCAGGATATCCGGGAATCAAACCCGCAGTCCATATCTCAATAATATATCAATAACTCAGGATCTCCGAGAATCGAACCCGCAGTCCATATCTCAATAATATATCAATAACTCCGAGTCTCCGAGAATTGAACCCGCAACCCTTGGATCTCCGAGAATCGAACCCGCAGTGCACAAACAATATCACTCCGGGTCTCTGGGAATCGAACCCACAACCCTGGGATCTCCGGGAATCGAACTCGCAATCCACCAACACAACAAATAAAGAAACACACAGAGAGAATATAATATGCTTAACTACAACTTCACCGAAACTAGTGCCAACAATTATCAAGAAGTTCAAGTAAGACAATTAGGCAATTAGATAGTTAAATCCTATCTAATCATGTTTTTCTAACTAATACCAGGTAAAAGTAACGATTTAATCAGCTAAGAGCACGAATATCACTAATCGGACAATTCAAGTAAAGTGTGTGTTACAACAACCAGCGCATGTACACGCCCGTCACCTCGCGTACAAGGCATTTAAACTATCACATAATATCCTAGGAGTGAAAGTTCCCCCACACGAGGTTAGACAAGCCACTTACCTCGACTCCGGTACAAAACCGCTAAGATACAACTCTCTTGCCGTGAATTTTGGCCTCCACAGGTGTAGTATCTGATAAAAATCAATAGAATCACATCAAAATAGGCCAATTGGGCATTACCCAACCAAAACAATTCAAAATACACCAAAACCCATAAGTTGCCAAAACTTGACTTTCTGTATGCTTCTCGAAAAATTACAAAAGTTATATAGTCGGGTTCCTTATCTCAACACGAGTCCGTGCATATAAAATTTATCGAAATCGGACTCCGTTTGCCCATTCAAATCAAAGATTTTCTAAAATTTAGGCCTAGGGCTCAAACCCTCCATTAATCCTTCATTAACAGTAAAATAATCACGGATTTCATGATAAACTAACGAATTAAGGCCAAGAAACTTACCCCCGATGATTTCCCGATGATATCCCAGCGTTTCCCCTTCAATTTCCTCTCTTGGAGCTCAAAAATGGCGTTTTTGTGTGATAGGCCGCGTCTGAAATGTTCTGGACTTAAAGTCACTGCCAGGCCAATTAACCCTACGCGATCGCAGCACTAGGCTCGCGATCGTGATGCACACATTCCTGGGGCCTGATTTTTCTTCTATGCGATCGCAGCCTATGGCACACGATCGCAATGAACAGGCAAAGATCCCTACGCGATCGCAACTCCAACCCCGCGATCGCATTGCATCCGGACTTGACCTTACGCGATCGCGTGAACCCAAACGCGATCGCACTGCATTCCGACATTGGCCTACGCGATCGCAGACATCACCACGCGATCGCGATACACCCAAATGCTGCCTTACGCGATCGCATGCACAACTCCGCGATAGCGAAGAACAACCTGCTTGCAATTTATTGCAGCAAATTCCAGCAGTTTATTTTGGCTCAAGATGGTCCGTTTGGACCCCTCAATTCATCCCGAGGCCCCCGGAACCACAACGAAAACCACCAACATACTCCAAAACACGATACGAACTTTTTTCAATCATAAAAACATGTCCTTAAACACGGAAAATATCGAATTATAGCGGACTCAAGCCTAAGTTTTCATCTAAACTTCTGAAATCAACATTCAATAAAAAACCCGACCAAACGACGTCCGAATGACCTAAAAATTTGCAAACATATCCAAAATCACATAAAGAAGCTACAGAAATTGTCAGAATTCCATTCCGACCCCCGGATCAAAATCTCACCTATCGTTCTGATTCGCCAAAATTTCAAACTTCGGCATTTCAAGCCTAATTGAGCTACGGACCTCCAAAATACATTCCGAACGCGCTCCCAACCCCGAAATTACCTAACAGAGCTAATGGAACCATTAGATTTCCGTTCCGAGGTCGTCTTAACACAATTCCAATTACGGGCCATTTTCGAACTATAAAGCTTCTAGTTAGGGACTAAGTGTCCCAAAACACTCCGAATTCCAGAACCGAACCTCCGGGCAAACCACAATAGCAGAAATGAACTTAGGGGAACAGTTAGATGGGGTTCAGGGCATAAATTTCAAAAATGACCTGCCGGGTCGTTACATCTTCCCACCCTTAAAGATTTGTTCGTCCTCGAACGAGCATAGAAAACATACCCTGGAGTGGTGAAGAGATGAGGGTTACTGGTTGCGCATATCCTGCTCGGTCTCCTAAGTAGCCTCCTCAACCGGCTGACCCCGCCACTGGACCTTTACGGAAGCGATGTTCTTTGACCATAGCTTCCTGATTTGCCTGTCTAGAATGGCCACTGGCTCCTCAACATAAGACAGATCCTCGTCTTGCTGAATAGAAGTGAAATCCAACACACGCGATGGGTCATCATGGTATCTCCGAAGCATAGAGACATAAAACATGGGATGGACTCCGGCTAGGCTGGGAGGTAAGGCCAACTCATAAGCAACCTCCCCAACACGCCTCAAAACCTCAAAAGGGCCAATAAATCTAGGACTCAGCTAAGCACATTAGCCTGATATAATCTGAATATATTCCCTTTTGTTCAAACAATGAAGTCTTAGAGCCTAATTCCAACATCCGGAATTCTATGTCAGGCTTGTTTTCATCAAGAGATCAATCGATATTCCTCAAACGCCATCCTCAAACATGACGGCATAACCTTGCTGGATTCTTACCTTGCAACACAAAATCCACAGGACCATAATAATATTTTATGACCAAATTAGTCAAAAATTCAGTGAGTCAGATGCTCCCATTACACCACATGATCTACATAGGTCTCGTTCTAACTTTTACAATACTGACACGACAGAAGAGATGCGACGATATCCATAACCAACTACTGAATCAACAATTCATTGGGTCTATACTCCTGACAAGATCCATTACCTTGTCCTAAACTAGAGGATGATCTTTTCCTCTCTAATATACCTCATATAATCAGTTTGAACTGATCCCAAATCCCATAATCTCATCTCACCCAGTACGAACTACTCAAGCGATAAGCCACCTCAGACATAATCAAAAGTCCCACAAGATGACACAATGTGCCAGTAGGCTACTAATTCGTACGAGATACAAAAGGAAGGCGAACACAAGAGAGAACTATTCAACTCTCACACTAACATGGACCTCCTCAGAAAAATAGGAAACAGAACACAGAAAAGCAATTATAGACACTGAAATAAACATCACACTGTTGCGGCGTGTAACCCGATCCCAGCAATATACCCATGGCAGCGTGCCACCCGATCCCAACAATATAACCATGGCGGCGTGCCACCCGATCCCAACAATATAACCATGGTGGCGTGCCACCCGATCCCAACAATATAGACTCACACAAGGAGTCATATGTCGAGCTGAATAGCTCATCACATCAAAATACTGAATATCGATCATAAGCACACTAAGGTGCATGATATCAGACACAATGAAACATATAGCGCTATAGGCTACAAACTCAAGCACAACTGAGGTGCGATATAAGATCTGAGTCTCAAGAGCCATCATGCTCATATAACATCACCGCTGAGCGGAACCTCAACACATAAGGAACTTACCAAGCCGTCTCACACTCATACGGCACAATATATCTTTACATGAATTAACTAACCGCTAAATAAGACTTCGACCATCCCTCCATAAAGGGCGCATTGCTGGAAGAAACATAACCGGCCTGACGCAAGGCTCACTTCCACATTTAAATCTATCCACCGACCTTAAGTCTATTCTGGTCGTTCCAAGCTAAGTCAATAATATTTCACAGGTCTATAACCCAATAAGCAGAGTGCCCTCTAGGCATAAATTGTCAAATGGATGATATCACCAAAATCCTCATACTTGGTTTAAATTTCTAACCAATCAAGTGACTACATGTCACAGCTATACAATCTTCTTGTGGGGCAAGCTCCCACTATCTTCCGAATAATTAAACGGGCCTGCACATTCAATCCACCGGCCGCACTAACACTGAAAAGCGATCAGGAGTCCTTAACCGGGATGCAAAGCCTTTCCCACAGAACACTGATCTCAAGCGATACTGACGTTAATACCCATCTTACTCAAACACTGAAACTCCTTTCCTGCTCATCCGAGCTCTTTATATCACATTCATTGACCCAACTGCGACCTTGGTTCTTACTTCAAATTCCATACCACTCACTGCACCACACGTGCCGATATACGATAGACACGATTTCCATCACAACTCTAGAACTGACGATAGGCAAATACTTCATCACATAAGACCTTCCATTTAACACATTTCAGGAGAACTATAGCAACATACAGGCGAATTCTCATAACAATCGAATATGCCAATCTCTAAGTAGTGGTCCAAGCCACCATAACCCTTTCCGAGGTCTGCCTACTCATAACAGGCCCCTAACAGACGAATACATCAGAATAACATCAATCACTGCGGCCGACAAGTCTCAAATGCACCGCCACAAATCACATGCATAACTCGATCACGTTGCATGAACCGATCATTGACATCAATATGCCAACTCAACTATGGCTAATCAATCTACTTCCTTCCCGTTTACCCTGGATTGCCTTAGAAATGTTAATATCTCCCTTCGATACCTAACTTATTCCAACTGCACTCACCCCGAGTGACCTTAAATCATGAGGCCATGCTATCTCGAAAAATACGACCATTTCATGTCTCTCAAATGCTACACCACAAATCATAACATCATAGAACATTTTGTGCCTTTCTTCATAAGTTGCTTCAAAAGCTTGAGCCTCAACTCTACATATAGACTCAGAATTATCAGGCACCACACATTACCTCTTGAATTCAAAAGGACCGCTATTGAGAGCCATCCGGTCCTGACTTGCCCCAGTATGCAACCAACTCTACTGAATCTTATAACATATGAATACCCTCTCGATAAAGCCCCCAGCGGAACCACTTCCCTCGCAACCTGCACCTATACGAGGCGTAAATCATGAATCTTCCCTCAAGTTTGAACATGAGCCAGTAAGGCTAACCATAACATGCATTCAACAATACATATACTCGAATTACCACACATGGTCCTTTCCCGTGGCAGCAATAACACAATAATACGCTAGTATCCAGAATTCACACAGGTAATTAACCATGCGACCCAATCGTAAGCGGTGGGACTCTCCCACTTAGCCCAAAGCCACTATTACACGACTCTCGGACACATTAGAACCATTCTCTCAAGTCATTTACTATTATTCAAGTGCAACTCACTTGATCCAACGAATATAACCACTTGTGCTCTATTAGCACTCT
Organism: Nicotiana noctiflora; assembly: GCA_032618575.1. Classification (NCBI taxonomy): domain Eukaryota; kingdom Viridiplantae; phylum Streptophyta; class Magnoliopsida; order Solanales; family Solanaceae; genus Nicotiana; species Nicotiana noctiflora. The sequence goes on from JASVEL010003248.1 coordinate 204,135, forward strand.
GACACCATAGGGTATGACCTAATTCCAAAAAATCAAACATTTATCCTGCTCCATGCACCAAGCATTCTCTACCAACGACATCTTAAAACATACTGTGATTCTCACACGCCTACGAAGCACCATGTAGACTTTGTCAATGCTTTTCCCTTCTGATAATGAAATGTAGAGTTTATTAGGGACACAGGAACATCAAAAGTCCCAACATCATACCATACGAGCCTCAACTCTTGCCCATCCGCAAGTTTTCAAGAACTCTTTGAATAGCACCTAAATACATCGCAGGCCAAATCCGATATGACACATGACCCATAATTTGATCATTGATAGTGAAATCCTTTCACTTGGCACGAAGCCTTACGATACATCTTGCTAATCCATGACAATAGCCTTTATCATTTGTACATCTTCATCATAAGACAGCCCAAGACATTCGTTTGGTACATGTCCTTCTTAAGATAGTTACACTCTTTCCCCCCAGTCAGTATCTCTGCTGGCTGAATCCTTCGCTAAATAGATATCTCATATGAACCATATAGTCTTTATTACCACCAACTATCTTTAGATATATATCCACCTTGTGATTCTACCAATAACGTGACGATTAGGCAGTTAAGTAAACCTTCTTAAGACCGTACTTATCAACCGAATGTCAGAACCTAGTGCACCCCCTCCCCCCATGTGCACAATTGAAGATCTCTCAATTCTCTTGCATTATCGATATGGGTGACACGCGGTAACAATGGTTGAGTAAATTCTTGACTCCCTTGAAATTCCTCTGCAGCGTCACGAACCGTCGGCGCATACTTGATACCGAGCGCGCAATTTCAATACACAAGTGGATGCAAAAGAACGTATGACATAGGCTCCAACCTGAATAAATGGCGCACGATAAGGAATTCAAAGAATTGAAGAGTTTCCTAAAGAGTTACATAGCCTCTCGTAGATAAATACAGACGTCTCCGTATCGATCAGCGAGACTCTAAGTAACCGGTCTGTGTCCCGTGACTCCTATGAACCTAGGGCTCTGATACCAACTTGTCACGACCCTAGTTTACCAATCGTGAACATGTCATGACGGCACCCAGTCCCTGCGACTAGGTAAGCCTAACACATTGCGGAATATACAAGTTATGAACTATAAATAAGAAATAACGGAAAAACGATATAATTAAGAATGTAATCCGTTCCACTTGGCACACACAGTCATCAACACACTGTATAAAAATACCACCAAGACCCGGAATCCCACGGGTAACACAGACTAAAAGAAATACAACTGAAGCTCTACGTGTAAAGAGTATATAAAACAACGAAAAGAAGGAAACATCCGCTAGAACTATCAGAATAGAAGGAGGGCCTCCGGATCCGCGGACGTAGTAGATCATACCTCTAGGTCTCCAAACGTGCTGCTGAATCACCTAGTATGAGCCTGTCCTGACGTACCTGGATCTCCGGAACAAAAGTGTGCACAAGAGTAGCATGAGTACACCACGGCGGTACTCAGTAAGTGCCAAGCCTAACCTCGATGGAGTAGTGACAAGGAAGGTCAGGGCCCTACTAAGAGAACAATAATATAATGATGATAACAATAATAAGCAGTTTAAATAATAATGAATTTGAAATGACAACAGTAAGGTGATTTCTGCATCCGTCTACAACTTAAGCTAGCAGCAAGTAAATAACTCAATAAAAAACTCAATCAGCAAGTCCAGGACCTGTGGGAATTCAACCCACAGTCCCATTCTATAATCAACAATCCAGGAGCTACGGGAATTTAACCCACCGTCCCATTAACAGTATCCCTGGGTCTCCGGGAATCGAACCCGCAGCCCATGTCTCAATACCTCAAGATGTGTCTCAATGAATCTCAGGATCTCCGGAATCGAACCCGCAGTCCATATCTCAATAATATATCAATAACTCAGGATCTCCGGGAATCAAACCCGTATTCCATATCTCTATAATATATCAATAACTCAGGATCTCCGGGAATCAAACCCGCAGTCCATATCTCAATAATATATCAATAACTCAGGATCTCCGAGAATCAAACCCGCAGTCCATATCTCAATAATATATCAATAACTCAGGATCTCCGGGAATCGAACCCGCAGTCCATATTGCAATAATATATCAATAACTCCGAATCTCCGGGAATTGAACCCGCAACCCTTGGATCTTCGGGAATCGAACCGGCAGTCCACAAACAATCACTCCGGGTCTCTGGGAATCGAACCCACAGCCCTGGGATCTCCGGGAATCGAACCCGCAGTCCACCAACACAACAAATAAAGAAACACACAGAGAGAATACAATATGCTTAACTATAACTTCACCGAAACTAGTGCCAACAATTATCAAGAAGTTCAAGTAAGACAATTAGGCAATTAGACAGTTAAATCCTATCTAATCATGCTTTTCTAACTAATACCGGGTAAAAGCAACGATTTAATCAGCTAAGAGCAGGAATATCACTAATCGGACAATTCAAGTAAAGTGTGTGTTACAACAACCAGCGCATGTAAACGCTCGTCATCTCGCGTACAAGGCATTTAAATTATCACATCATATCCTAGGGGTGAAAGTTCCCCCACACGAGGTTAGACAAGCCCCTTACCTCGACTCCGGTACAAAACCGCTTAGAGACAACTCGCTTGCCGCGAATGTCGGCCTCCACAGGTGTAGTATCTGATAAAAATCAATAGAATCACATCAAAATAGGCCAATTGGGCATTACCCAACCAAAACAATTCAAAATACACCAAAACCTACAAGGTGCCAAAACCCGACTTTCGGTACGCTTCTCGAAAAATTACGAAAGTTATATATTCGGGTTCCTTATCACAACACTAGTCCGTGCATATAAACTTTATCGAAATCGGACTCCGTTTGCCCATTCAAATCAAAGATTTTCTAAAATTTAGGCCTAGGGCTCAAACCCTCCATTAATCCTCCATTAACAGTGAAATAATCACGGATTTCATGATAAACTAACGAATTAAGGCCAAGAAACTTACCCCCGATGATTTCCCGATGATATCCCAGCGTTTCACCTTCAATTTCCTCTCTTGGAGCTCAAAAATGGCGTTTTTGTGTGATAGGTTGCGTCTGAAATATTGTTGGACTTGAAGTCACTGCCAGGCCAATTAACCTTACGCGATCGCAGCATTGGGCTCGCGATCGCGATGCACACATTCCTAGGGCCTGATTTTTCTTCTACGCGATCGCAGCCTATCGCACGCGATCGCTGTGAACAGCCAAAGATCCCTATGCGATCGCAACTCCAACCCCGCGATCGCATTGCATCCAGACTTGACCTTACGTGATCGCGTGAACCCAAATGCGATCGCGCTGCATTCCGACATTGGCCTACGCGATCGCATACATCACCACGCGATCACGATACACTCAAACGCTTCCTTACAGAATCGCATGCACAACTCCGCGATCGCGAAGAACAACCTGCCTGCAATTTATTGCAGCACATTCCAGCAGTTCATTTTGGCTCAAGATGGTCCGTTTGGACCCCCGAATTCATCCCGAGGCCCCCGGACCCCAACGAAAACCACCAACATAATCCAAAACACGATACGAACTTGTTCCAATCATAAAAACATGTCCTTAAACACGGAAAACATCGAATTATAGCGGATTCAAGCCTAAGTTTTCATCTAAACTTTCGAAATCAACATTCAATCAAAAACCCGACCAAACGACGTCCGAATGACCTAAAAATTTGCAGACATATCCAAAATCACATAACGAAGCTACAAAAATTGTCAGAATTCCATTCCGACCCATGGATCAAAATCTCACCTATCGTTCGGATTCGCCAAAATTTCAAACTTCGGCATTTCAAGCCTAATTGAGCTACGGACCTCCAAAATACATTCTGAACGAGCTCCCAACCCCGAAATCACCCAACGGAGCTAATGGAACCATTAGATTTCCATTCCGAGGTCGTCTTAACACTGTTCAGACTACGGGCCCAACTATAAAGCTTCTAGTTAAGGACTAAGTGTCCCAAAACACTCCGAATTCCAGAACCGAACCTCCCGGCAAACCACAATAGCAGAAATGAACTTAGGGGAATAGTTAGATGGGGTTCGGGGCGTAAATTTCAAAAATGACATGTCGGGTCGTTACATAAACCATCAAAACAGATCTATGATTTTTTTATAAGGAAAACTCTATTAAATGTTCAATGTTTCTAAACTATAACTTGAGATTCGAGTTCAGCTATTATTTCTAACTTTTTTAGTTTTATCAGTTACCTTATCTATTATTTCGATTGTGTGGTTTAATGATACTACTACTAGACTTACTTAACAAAACGAAAACAAAACTAGAGTTCAGTCCCTATTATTACATTTTTTCAAACGAAACCTAGCAAATACAACCGATTAATACAACAGTACAATATGAAATAGCACTCACAACTTTAATTCATCCTCTTTAAATTCATATTTACAACTTCAATTTGATAGAGTTTGTACGTGGTAATAAAATGAAGTTGATGAGAATCTAGGCAAAGATGAAGGAATCAGCAATTAACAACAGCTCACACAGAGGATCAAAATTGTCCAGCAACCAGATTCAAACCAAATGAAGGTAAACCAGTAGAAAAACCCAACAAAAAGCAAAACCAGATTATGAGAAACCAATTCACCCAAATACAGCCTCAATCTAACAGTAATTCAATCCAAAAAGTCAAATAGAAGAAGCACGAACTTGAAATTACTCGTAGAATCAAGGAAACAACGATATTTTTGGATTTTTAGTTTTGAGATGAAGACAATACTCGAATTATAGTTGCATAAACAGAAGAATTTCAGATATTTGCTTAAGGCTTCTAATTTTCAAACTTCAAAAACTTATTCAATGAAGGCTAATATTGTCTATTTATAGATTTGAAAAGGGAGGGAATTTCAAAATGGCCTGGTCGCAAATATATAGAAATGTAAAAGTATCCGTAAGAACTATTGAATTAATCATATTATTGCGTTTAAACCATATTATAAGGGTATATATGCAAAATTAATCAAAACTACTACAACAAACATACGTTATTATATGATTGTAGTAAAGTATATTCATTTGATATATGTAATATATCCAATACGATATGATTTTGTATACATTAAACAGTATACAACATAGGACTTATAGTACGGTCAAATAGTGATATATTTTTTGTTATGACCCGGCCCGTCATCATGCGAGTTATCACCCTGTTTTCCCCGTTATATGCTTGTTCATGTTTCAATATGTATGTTTGGTAAGTTTGAGTTAATTCGGATTGAGTTTGGTTGGAATTGAGACAAATAGTCTCTTAGAAGAAGGAATAGATGGGAAAAGTCAATCGGATGTTGACTTGTGAGATAGAGAGCTCGGAATCGAATTCTGATGATTTGGTCAGCTCCGGGAGGTCATTTGTGGCTTCGAAAGCGATCAGAATGGAATTTGGAGGTCCGGTGTAGAAATAGGCTTGAATTGGCTAAGATTGAATTTTGGCGAAATCCGAATGGTAGGTGAGATTTTTATCCCAGAGTCGGAATGGAATTACGACAGTTGCAGTAGCTCCGTTAGGTGAATTTGGATATGTCTACAAAATTTCAAGTCATTCGGACGTCGTTTGGCCGGGTTTTTGATCGAATAAGAATTTTGAAAGTTATAGTTAAACTTAAGTTTGAATTTGCTGAAAACGGACGATTTTGATGTTAACGATAGTGATTTTATGATTCGAGCAAGTTGGAATGAGGTAATAGATCATGTCTGTATATTTGGTTGAGGTCTCGGGGGTCTCGGGTGTGTTTCGGATGTCCAACGGGTCATTTTTGAAAGATTTTTTGCTGCTTTGGGCATAAATGTAATGATCCAAAGGTCTATTATTAGTTCTAGAGATCCAAATTTGACTTTGAGACTTCGAGAATTTAAATCATGAATTATAGGACTGATCTGGAAATTTTGGTTTAATTTCATCAAGTCGCGATTGGGTTTTTGACGCGATATGTGAGTTAATTGTTTAACGAGCGAAATTGGTATTGAATTGAGCAAATGAGATCAAAATTCAGTTTTGTTTGAACCACTAGATCCGTATCAAATTTACGGAGCCATAGGAAAAAGAATCGTCTAATTTCGAGTTCGTATGATGGAGTTAGAACCATTTTAGTAAAAAATGGCTGTGCTGCAATTTAGAGAAAAAGCTGCTGCAATGAACAGTACCTCGTGAACTACCCTGTGAACAGTACCCCGTGAACCGTACGCGGGTGAGCAGTATTTTGTTAAAAAATCTGGACATAAGGTTTTTAAATGGCATTTCATCCGCGAGCAAAATCATTTCCCACCATTGTTGAAGACATTTTGAACCTTTTGGACGAGGGTTAAAGAAGATTTCAACTGAGAATCGATTGGAGGTAAGTTTTATGAGTTAATTACATATTTTTATACAAGAATCATCCATGGAATTCATGAATTTATGGTTAAAAATCAAGAAAATAGGGCTTGGAGCAAAAACCTTAAATTTTGGATTTGAAGGACCATTTGTGGTCCGAATTGGGAGTTCTTGGTATGTACGGACTCGTGGCAAGACGAGGATTCCGAAAATGTAAATTTCAGAATTTTTCGTGACGTGGGCCCCGGGCTCGGGTTTTACCAATTTCGTGATTTTGAGTTTTTTTCGAGTTCTTTCGATTGGGTTATGTCCCATTAGCATATTATGATGTATTACTTATGATTTTGGATAGATTGGACGCTCGTGGAGGCCAGTTTGAGGAGCAAAGGCGTCGCGGGCATGAGTTTTCGCCGATTCGAGGTGGGTAATATTTGTAAATTATGCCCTGAGGGTTAGTAAACCCGGACTTGTACATTCTAGTGCTGTATTGAGGTGACTTGCACGCCGGATAACGGGTGTGGGATAGAGCACCATTGGGGATTGTGACTTGGTCCGTCCCGCTTAATAAATAATAATACCTAATTGCTTGAAATTGAGTTGACACCCTAATAAAGATATTAACTATCAGGAGTCGGACTGGATATCATGTTTTGGGCTTCGTGCCGATTATCTGAATCCTTCAGGGATAGATATTACTGCCTTGATAGTATTGTGCAAATTTTTATCTCAATCTAAGGTTTTAAAAACGGTATTTTGCTACTCAGCATTTTATAAGATTTGAAAAACTTGAACAAGGTCTTAATGACATTTTTAGCTGTGAGCTAATATGATTGTTGCCCGGGGGCTTTTCTTGATTATCTGTTAGATTGATTGGGGCCGAGGTCCATATGTGAGGGCATAACGATCTATGTGAGCATATGCATATACATGCATGGATCGGACTGCACGCCGCAGTGGTATATGGATCGGGCTGCGCGTCGTAACAGGTGTGATATTGATATTGCGCTTGGGCTGTAGGAGCCCCTCCGGAGTCTGAATCCCCACAGTGAGCGCAGGCGCCTTTGCATGGATCGGGTTGTACGCCACAACGTCATATACATTGCATGGCATACACACATTAGTTTATTTGTACTACGTGGCATAATATTTAGCACTCATACATTATTGGCACACACGCATTATTTGCCTTATTGACCAGATTCCCTGGTGGAAATTGTTAAGGAGTGCTGAGCCCAAGGGGCTGATTTGAGTGCAGACTTGCACTGCTTGAGGTTGTACCCAAGTATTGGTATGTTATCATGAAAGAAAGAAAGCAAAAAATGAGATTTCTAAATAATCTACTCACATATGCTGAAAGGGAATAAAATGATAGTGCATTGAAGTTTAAAGATAGTTCTGTATTATGTAGCATGAGATAGTGCTTTGTGTGGTTTTCTTTTCCTCAGCATTATTTACTTTAATTACCGTTGAGTTGGAAGTGCTCACACCCAAATCCCTGCACCTTGTGTGCAGATCGAGGTACATCGCAGCAGATCTGAGTCTATAGCTACTTGGAGATTGCTTTGGACAGTCGAGGTAGCTGCCAGCGTCTGCAGGACCCGACTCTCCAATTTATCTTTATTTTTATTCTGTCTATCCCACACTTGTGCACAATTGCATACACTATCACAGCTTAAAAATTCTGGTAGAGGCTCATGACTTATGACTCCTGATTCGGTGGGAGATTTATATTGGTTTTGAGATATCTATCCCCGATGTGCTAGATGTCATTTCATTACATTATTGTTGTTTATGCCTAAAAAGGGTAAAGTGAGAGCTGATAGCTCTGTGTTATGAATGGTTGGTCGGGCTGGCCTAGCAATGTGTTGGGCGCCATCACAACCGGGTTTTGGGGTCGTGACATTTGTGTTATTACCACCGTGAGTAAACTATGTAGTATAACAAATCATAACGCCTATTAAGCATCTGGTTGTTATTTAAACTTCCATTTATACAAAGACTAGATGGCCGAGCCCGTGCAAAAGCACGGGCATTTGTGCAAATATTATTGTGCACAAGATAGTAGTATGACAAAGCTAATATTGACATAATGTGTTTAATATGAATATAAAGTCCATCATACATATATATGTATATGCGGAAGAAAATTGTATAGGTACATTCTTAAGCTTGCTACAAAGTCCAAAACAATCAAATTGTTCATGTTCAAGTTGGATTGGACAAAATCTCGAGTTTAGGAGTTGCAACTGGAAACCATACTTGTCACAACTTTTAGATCTCTAAGGTAAGAGAGCAAATATGACACAGACTGATCATTATATAAATGTGTATTTGCCACACATCGAGCAATATCTGCCAGTTCATTTATCTGTGACATAAAAAATTATAACATTAAAATGTTGAAATTCAGAACTCCTGAAAATATGGAAGCAAGTTATTTAAAGAAGTTGAAACCAAATATACTATGCTAACACGAGCAACTATAGGATATAAAATATATATTACTGAAGCTTTACAGTGAGACAGTGACGTATCATTATAAATTCTATTTCAATCAATATGTTGCAAGAAACACAGGGTTCTCAAACGTCAAATGGAGCAACTCCAAAGAATAAGATAGAAAATACTGTTCAAATCAAAACTGAAAATGCTAATCATATTTCCACTTTAAAGGCCAATTTTTCTCTAATTCTGTGCTCTTTTTAGCAGGTTTTCCTCCATCATAAGTGTTCACCCAATTTATGTACTTCCAGATTTTAATGTTAGAATCTATGATGCTCATTATCTAGGGAGGATATCAATTGGATGCAGCAGAAACTCCAACTATAGAAGCATGCTCTCTCAGTAGTTTAATTTCATTCAATCTTAACTACTGTTGGGCACCCCACTCTACTACACACAATATCTGTTACAACACACACACACGTGTTCAACAAACATCTTATCAAACCAATAAATGCAGCAGCTGTAGCAAGTGCAGAAGACCCTGTATCACCTGAGCAGGACTTCAACCTACACTACTTCAACCCCAATTTCAACTTAGCCAACCATCCAATTATAGTCACCAAGTGCAACAGATCCAACAAAACTCCATAAATCACAACCCAAACATCTTACCGTCTTAAAATCATATTTCTAAGATAAGATTGTGTATTTTACTATTCACAATTTTCATAACAACAGGACGGAATAGTGATTGTGTACTAAACTTGAAAAGGAGACATGAGCAGCTACGAAAAATATTTACCTTAAGTTATAACTCAACAACATATACAAGCCAAAAAGCCGAGGGTGAGCTGCAGCAAGGCTTGCTTTACCTGCAAATATTTTCACAAACAAGATATTAAATTAGATCACAAATTGTTCAAAGACGGAAAAGAAAGTGGTTTCATCTAACATGAAGAACCTATATATTTATGTAAAGTTTCTCCCCTAAATCATAATATGATATACTGACAAAAGTTTTGAAAAATAAAATTAAAATATATATTTACAAAAAGAAAAACAAAGCGCAATTTGTTGGTGACCTTCATTTCATTATCACTGTAGTTGTTTGCTCTAGTTTTTGTTTCATCTTTAACGATTTACCTTGTTCAACTCATATTTATTCTTTAGTGTATCAAAAGAGTTCTTTCTTTTTTGATGTCTTCACCAATGTCAGTAAAGGTCTATGCTAGGAGAGAACGAAGAATGTTTGTTTTTCAACACATGATAAAATATTCAATTCTCTAGATATTACTGAACAAGTGCATGCTAATAATTTTAGAGCTTGGATTATGAACAATTTGAGTAAGCAACTTTTTAGCAAAGAGTCTTCTTGGAAAGAGTATTAAGCTTTTTTGTAAGTTCAATCATGTAGTAGACATGTAAAATTGTTTAGTTCAAATGATAGCAGAATATTTTTATAGATTGAATTTTTAATTTGATTGAAGTTACCTTGTAAGTTTCCTCTGCATTATGGGATAGAGTAGTATTTTCTCCCTATTCTCTCACAATTATCTCAATTATTGAGACAGAGGCATCTTGAAATTCAACATCAAACACGTAACAGTGTATGACTAAAACACTATATTGATAAGAACAGAAGATTCTGGTGAAAATTTAGTATTATGTCTTCATCCACGGTATAAAGGAAGAGAGATTCGAATTCTGATGCACTACTCATGGTGAAAGAGACAAGCATTTTTCGGTCTTCCATGATCCTGTCCATGATAGAAAACACAAAAATTTTGAAGATTAATAATAAGAAAGAAACAAACACAATATATGTAGGAGCAGGGAGTAGTGCTTGTAGATATCTTGTAGTAAATGATGTACTTGCGTTAATTAAGTACAAGAGATTACAAAATTGCGTTGCAACTTTGTATAAGATGGACTATTATTTATTTTAGCTTATGATTATAGTTGAACCCCCAATATGTCTTGCAAGAATGACAGGATATTCTTTGAATTATTTCATGAGTTACTTCGTTGAACTTTAATAAATGCTTTTTTAGTATCTCAGTAAATAAAATATATTTTAAATCCAAAACTTACTCAATGAGTATCTTACTTTCTTTCAGTTTCAGATGCTTCTTCACTTGTCAACTTTAATTAGGATCAAGCTTATTCTACAACTAAAAAGATAATGAGTATACAAGCTGCACAAGAAGCAGGGTGGATAAATAGCTGCTATTGCACATTATAAATTATTTCTATTTCAAAAAGGTAAAATAAAGGCACTTTGTTTCCTTTAGTTAATTTTCAAATGTTAAGTTAATGCAAAGTCAATTTTCAACTAAGAAATACACTGTAAGAAGCCACTTACAACGAAGACACTGAAATATACATTTGAAAGAGGGTAGTTTATTCAAACGTTAGGAAGTTCTGCTATTTATATTAATGGTTTATGCTTACAGGAATAAGTTAATTTCTAAAATGAAACTAACAATAGTAACTAAAGAACACATGTATACAAAATGATCTACGCTGATTGAAAAGATTAAAAAAAAATTAAGCAAAAATAAGAATATAGTATTCCTCCAAATTAAATTAAATGAATAAAAAGTAATAATCCAAAAAATATATAGTTGAAATAACATTAAGCTTCATGACAAATCCATTTGAAAGCTAATCTATGACGATCAAAAACATGCAAAATACAAAAACTTTTAAGGAGACAAATTAGCATTCATTCATCCATAAAGAACCAAAAATAAAAACCCAAATTTTTTTATCGAAGCTGAAAAAGAATAAAAAAAATTTCAACCAAGTGAAATCTAATCTATTAATATCACATAGAATTAGCATTATTCAAAAATCGACCACAAGAAAATAGAACAACAATAGGATTTTTTTTATAGAATCCATGATGCTTGCAAGAGTAATGGAAGCAGAAAGCAAAAGAAATTTGGCTGCATTCAGTATCCATTCGATGGAGAATAATATGTGGATCTAGATTGAGAATGAAAAAAGAATATAGTAAAATTAGAATAATATAATAATAGAAAAATAATGAGCAAAGAGGGTCATACCAAACTTTAATACTCCACTGTTTATTGCCGAGGACGATAAAGACCTAAATCTTCACTCAATTCTATTGCTTTTGGCCTCTATTGTTACGATACAGAGAACATGGAGATGAAACCGATGCATGGAAGAAGAGGGTCTTGTGTTGAGATATGTAGAGTCGGTCAATATGAAAGAGTGTGGAAGCTAGTTGTATCAGACACTTAAATACTGGTACACGTGTCACCAAGAGAGAAAATAGAAGAATTGCAATTTTGAATGACAAAATACCCCTAAGAAATGATGGTATTACTGAACTACCCTTTGTCGTCCATGGACACCTTCTCTTATTATATAGTTAAAAATAAGATTCAAAAAAAGGTTCAGATGTATAGGGGTTTTATACATAACAACTTTATTTTAGGCACTTATTTTGTGTGCATTCAAATTATGACAGGATTTTCCAATACATTGGTAGCATGTTGTGGAGGTAGAGGTCCTTACAACTTCAACAATTCAGCAAGATGTGGTCATATTGGCTCTAAGGCATGTTTGAACTCTTCTAAATTTGCGAATTGGGATGGAATTCATTTAACTGAAGCAGCTTATCACCACATAGCCAAGGGATTACTCAATGGCCCATTCACTTCTCCACCTCTCACATTTTCTCCCATTAAGAAAATTTAGACTAACTTAATTCTCATAAAAATTTCTCTCTACATGCAGTAACAAAGAAAAAAGAAAAAAATAGGAATTAGTTGCGACAAATTTCGTTACTAAATAGCAATAAAATCCTTTGCTATTCTATTTAGCAATGGATTATAAAACAATCTTATTTGCTACATGCTATTTAGTGACGAGTCAGTAAAAATTCTGCGGCTAATTCCTTTTTTAGTAGGTGTGTATGTATCAAAATTGACTGTAAGCGTAGATTTGACAATAAATTCAAATGTAGATTGTTGTTGGCCAAGACATTTTAGCCGCGCATGTTATGGCTATTCCTTCGCTTAACAGTTCTATTGGGTAACATCTGCTGAAATTTCAAACGCAATTAATAAAATAAATAGCTTATAGATCATTTCATCTGATTAGTGTCTCATCATCTAAAATAAAACATATGTGCACTATTTTTTTTGTCTTTTGCTTAGTTTTTTTTTTTTCACTAATGTAGAATAGTTGATGAATCTATACTCTAGTCATTTTTCATATTTTCTTAATTCGTCACTCTTTATATAGTAACAATGTCTAGAGAGTTTTGCTAAGTCCTATAAAAGTACATATGTTATTACATTATGCTTCTACTAGTTACTTGTAAATGACATTTAACAAAATACAAAAAATTAACCAAACAGTACCGATATCGAAGAGAAACCGACATGATTGGTGAAGTTTTTAAAAGTCTAAGTTTGGTTATACATAATAGAATAATTGAAAGATTTGTGTGATAAATTTTTTATAAAATAACCGGCCGAACCGAAACATTGACACCCCTACTATCAAATACCAAAGGCGATATTGTTAGAGGCTTCAAATCTTGGATCCGCCTCTGTTGATGCCCGCTCATCATCTCTTTGCTTTCAAATTAAGAAAGCACGCATCAGCTGATCATGGCTGCAAAAGAAATGATAGAAAAACACCGATTCCGAAGCTAGTATATGTAAGTGTTATGGACTTAATAGGTAATTTTAATATTGTATTACTATATACAAGCGTTATGGACTTAATAGGTAATTTTATATGCATTATGAATGTTTATTTGATATATTTACGTAAATTATAACATTCATTCGCGGTTATTTAGAACTTTTATAATGCATTAAAGATACAATTGTATGACCTATCCTTTCACCGGCGAGCACCCAAAAACAAATTATCAGTTGCGTCCTAGTATGAACGTATGAAATTGGATTATGAGGTGACTGTTAAGATTATCCGTAGGGCAAGGTAGTACTATTTTTAGTATATCACGCAACCACATCAGCTGGTCAGACGATCCAATTGCATCTGCATTCTACAAAGATTAGTCCAAGGAATTTGTGAGAATGCCTATTTTTCATATTCATATACCAGGAAAATCAATGGACATCTAAACGGAATTAAACTTGATTCATATCCAAAATATTAGGGTTATATGTAAATGGAAGTTTAAATAACAACCAGATGCTTAATAGGCGTCATGATTAGTTATGCTACATAGTTTACTCACGGTGGTAATAATACCAAAGTCATAACAGAATCATATACTTGTAGTCATTGGACCTTCCGTTTATATATCGTGGTTGTTATTTAGTAGGACGCATCGGCCTACGACAACCACATAAGTCTATTTGACTAATATGATTGTAGTCATAACAGATTGGGAGTAACGTAATACGATTATAGTTATAAGACATTCCGTTTATATATCATATTGGGAGTAATGTCATACGTTCATACTAGGACGCATCGGCCTACGACAGTCACATAAGTTCATTTGACTAATACGATTGTAGTCATAACAGATTGGGAGTAATGTAATACGATTGTAGTAGGACGCATCGGCCTACGACAACCACATAAGTCCATTGGACTAATACGATTGTACACTAACGAAGGGACATGAATCCGGTCGTTATAAGTATACTTATTACGACTAATTTTTTATCCAATCGTTAGAGCCAATTATTAGTTCAACATTAATGAGGGAAAATTTTTTGGTCCTTTAAAAGTATAATATCCGGCCGTAAAACTAAATTAATCAACAAACATTAAAGCGCTACTTTTTCCCTCTCTTTTTTTCCCAACCCCACCCACCACCCCTTCCCCAACCACGTTCCCAATAATAAACTCATAAAGAAAGAGAGAAAAAAACCCTTAAGCCATTCTCTCTGTTTTCGAAGAGTAAAATTATGCGGCTGAAGCTTATGCTCAATTTCGATCTACAATTTTCTTCGCTTTCTGTTTAAGGTATGATACACATATTAGCTAGGCTATTATTGCAATGAAGAAGAGGCTATATTTGTAAAGCTGTTGGTTTTCAAAAGTTAGTTAAAAGTTTGTTAACTTTTGAATTTTAGCTTAGGCGGGAACTTTTTACTCTTCATTTGCATTTCAATTTTCAGCATTCTAGCTTACTATAAGTATGAGATTGTGTAGCTATTATGAGATAGGAAAAATCAATGAAAGTTTAGTTCAATTCTCTCAATCTCTCTCTTCTTCTCTATCTCTCCTTCTGTTCTTCTCGTCTGCTGCACTCTCCTCTGCATTTTCTTCTTCTATTTCTCTGCATTTTAGCTGATTGCAGACTTGATACCACAATTTGGTATCAATTAGTATCAGAGCTCGGTGAATTATGGCTCCTCGAAAAATTGTTGATGTTGTGACGGACAGTGTTCCCATGGACTTACAGGAACAATATGAAGATCTCGCTGCTCAACAATTAGATCTACGAGCAGAATTAGCTCAAAAACAGCAGGAACTCAGGGATGATTTGGATAAACAACATAATGAGCTACTACGTATGGTCTGTGCACTGAAGAATTCATTTGATGGATTGCAATTGAATCAACAATATAGGGATAATGCTTCTACCTCTGCTGCTAAGGAGAAATCATCTCAATCAGGTCAGGGTATTCTCGGAGCTAATCCCTACTATGTTAATAACAGTCGTAATCATGATTTAGTTTTTCCTAGATTCAATGGAGAAAACTTAAAAATGTGGCTTTATAGAATTGAACAGTATTTTGCGAAAGATGATACTCCTCTCAATCAGAGGGTGAGATTGGTAGCTATGAGCCTCGATGATGAAGTATTGGCTTGGCATCAATCTTATCTTAAATGTAGGAACCTTCCTATGTTACCTGCGTGGGATGAATATATAGCAGAGCTCACTGAAACTTTCAGTGGTGATATTTCCGATCCAATGCTGGAATTAAAACAACTAAAACAAACTGGCACTGTTAGGGAATTTCAATTTGCCTTTGATAGTGTCACGACCCCAAATCCGGTCGTGATGGCGCCCAGCACATTGCTAGGCCAGCCCGACCAATTAACAACAATCATAGAGCTATGAGCTCGCCTTATCCCATTTAAGCATAACAATTATAAAACAACAGTGATAGATATATCGAAACGGGGGAACTAAGTCCCAATGCATACCAACTCCCACAGACCGAAGGGTCAAAAGTCATGAGCCTCTACAGATAACATGAGTGTAATAATGGTTTACGGGTGTAACGACCCGACCGGTCGTTTTAGAAAAATTACGCCCCAATCCCTAATTTAACTGTTCCCCTAAGTTCATTTCTGCTATTGTGGGTTGTCGGGAGAGTCGGTTCCGAAAATTTGAGCATTTTGGGACACTTAGTCCCTAATTAAGAGCTTTGAAGCTAGAAAACGGTCCGTAGACGGAACAGTGTTAAGACGATCTCGGAACGGAAATCCGATGGTTCCATTAGCTCCGTTAGGTGATTTCGGGGTTGGAAGCGCGTTCGGAATGTATTTTGGAGGTCCGTAGCTCAATTAGGCTTGAAATACCGAAGGTTGAAATTTTGGCGAATCCGAACGATAGGTGAGATTTTGATCCGAGGGTCGGAATCGAATTCCGACAATTTCTGTAGCTTCGTTATGTGATTTTGGATATGTCCGCAAATTTTCAGGTCATTCGGACGTCGTTTGGTCGGGTTTTAGATCGAATGTGCAATTCGGAAAGTTTTAAGAAATTTAGGCTTGAATTCGATGTGAATTATGGGTTTTGATGTTGTTAGACGCGTTTTAAGGATTGGAACAAGTTCGAATAAGGTATTAGGATGTGTTGGTGTGTTTGGATGAGGTCCCGGGGGACTCGGGATGAATTCGGGTGATTAAACGGCAAGAATCTTAAAAACTTGCAGCAGGCTGGTGCCTGCCTTCTGTAGTATTCGCTTCTGCGGAGCTTGGACCGCAGAGGCGAGTCCGCAGAAGCGACAATTGCTCCGCAGGAGCGAGGGTCGCAGGAGCGGATTTTGGATCGTGGAGGCGGTCACGCAGGAGCGGAAAGTCTTCCGCAGGAGCGGAAGTGAACTGTTTGGTGGCCTTCCGCAGGAACGGACGTTTGTCCGCATAAGCGAAGTCGCAGAAGCGACTGTGCTTCCGCAGAAGCGGAATCGCTGAAGCGACCTAGAGACCGCAGAAGCGGAATGGTCCAGCCAAGCCTGGGCTTCGCAGAAGCGACAAAATGTCGCGGAAGCGGATCCGCAGAAGCGGAATTTTGTCCGCAGAAGCGGAAATCGCAGAGAGTTAATTATATTCGAAGTTAGAAATTTCAGAAACATTTCCAAACTTTGAGGGCTCGGCTTAAGGGGCGATTTGGGCGATTTTGAAGGGAGATTCAAGGGGTTTCTTCAGGTAATCAATTATGGACTCCAATTATGATTGTTGTTGATAATATTATGCAAGTTTTTCATGAAAATGGAGGAAATTGGGTAATTAATGGGGGTTTTCACCCTAGACCAAAACCTTTAGAAAATCAAGGTTTTGAGTGGGCAAATGGAGTCCGAATTTGATAAACTTTATATACTTAGACTCGTATTGAAACAAGGATTCCGAATATATAACTTTCGTGATTTTTCGATAAGCGTACCGAAAGTCGGGTTTTGGCAACTTGTGGGTTTTGGTGAGTTTGAGTTATTTTGATTGGGTAATGCCCAATTGTCCTATTTTGATGTGATTCTATTGATTTTTATCAGATACTACACTTGTGGAGGCCGACATTCGTGGCAAGAGGGTTATTACTTAGCGGTTTTGTACCGGAATTGAGGTAAGTGGCTTGTCTAACTTCGTGTGGGGGACTTTCACCCCTAGGATATTATTGTGATACTTTAAATGCCTTGTACACGAGGTGACGGGCGTGTACATGCGCTGGTTGTTGAACACATACTTTACTCAAAATGTTCAATGAGTGATATTACTGTTCTTAGTCGTTAAATTCGATATTCCTACCCGGTAGTAGTTAGAAAAGCATGATTAGATAGAATCTAACTGTCCAGTTGCTTACTTGACTTACTTGAGTTTTCTTGGTAATCGCTGGCGCTGTTCATCGGCGGAGTTATCATTAGGCATATTATACTTCTCTCTGTGTATTCCTTTACTTGCTGTGGTTATGGACTACGGGTTCGATTCCCGAGATCCCGAGATTATTGAAATGTGGACTACGGGTTCGATTCCCGAGATCCTAAGATTATTGAAATGTGGACTACGGGTTCGATTCCCGAGATCCTGAGATTATTGAAATGAGGACTACGGGTTCGATTCCCGAGATCCTGACTGATGGGTAGGGACTGCGGGTTCGATTCCCGGAGATCCTGAGTTATTGATATATTATTGAGACATGGGCTGCGGGTTCGATTCCGGAGACCCAGAGGTACTGAGAATGGGACTGTGGGTTCAATTCCCACAGATCCTGGATTCGTTTATTTGAGTTGGTTATTTGTTATTAGCTTGATTGTAGACAGTTTCAATAAACATCGTAATGTTGTTATTTCGGAAATTATTGTTATTATCTGTTAAACTGTTTATTTTGTTATCATCATATTATTATTGTTTCTCAGTAGGGCCCCGACCTTCCTCGTCACTACTCCATCGAGGTTAGGCTTGGCACTTACTGAGTACCGCCGTGGTGTACTCATGCTACTCTTCTGCACACTTTTGTTGTGCAGATCCGGGTACATCAGAGCAGGCTCGTACTAGGTGATTCTGCAGCTTTCTGGGAGACTTCGAGGTATGATCTGCCACGTCCGCGGATCCGGAGGCTTCCCTTCTATTCTAGTATTACTAGTTGACATTTTTCTTCATTTCGTTGTTAGATACTCTTTACACATAGAGCCACAGTTGTATTTCTCTTTTAGTCTGTGTTACCGTGGGGTTTCGGATCTTGGTAGTGTTTTATTTATTGTGTGACGGATGTATGTGCCAAGCGGCACGGATTACATATCTTTTATGTTATTTTCCGCTGTTTCTTATTTAAGTATTTATAACTTATAGATTCCGCAACGTGTTAGGCTTACCTAGTCGTGGGGACGGGGTGCCATCACGACATGTTCACAATTGGTGAACTAGGGTCGTGACAAGTTGGTATCAAAGCTCTAGGTTCATAGGAGTCATGGGACAC